>OMLF01052503.1:0-15168 GCA_900302615.1 Holocentrus rufus
CGGTCATCGCCTGCACCACTCGTTCTTTGTGTGTGAGAAACCTTATGTAAGAGGCCTGACTCTGGGCTCTGTGTGTGTGTGTGTGTGTGTGTGTGTGTGTGTGTGTGTGTGTGTGAGACCTTTGCATATGCTGCTGTTTATTGAGTCAGATACATTATTATATGTCAGTGTGTTGTTCACTGTGGCATACCTAATGTTGGGTTGATTATATCCATATAAATGTTTGCATTGCTCTCACTTATGTCTTTTTCCTTCCATAAATAAAAGCTCATCTCAGACATGTCGTGTGTCTGTTTTGCATGCTCATAAATACCCATAATGCACTTCCTCACCGCTGCTTGGTGGTTCTTTCTGTTTCTCCAGTGTCACGTCCTCTGAGAAGGTGGACAAGGCCCAACGCTATGCAGACTTCACCCTGCTCTCTGTGCCTTACCCAGGTAACAACAGAGATAAAGACAAAACTCAACACTTTAAATGTCTCAGGAAAATGACAGTTAGTTCATTTAAATTTCAAATAAGAGAGTAATAAAATAATAAAGTCAAATAAGTTCCTTTCAAAATGTGGTTTCACCTCTGGGGTTTTGGGTGAGGTGATGCACTGTTTTGCCCGACTGAAATCAATAAGTAAGAGGAAAAAAAATTCTCTGTTCGTTCATTTGTCAGTTCAGTTTGATATGTTAGATACCTCTGCCAAAAAGTTTGGATATAATGCAAATCACCACTGTGCTGTCATGGTGATGATTGACAGCGTTTGGCCCAGAGAAGCTGCTGCAGTTTGAGGTCACATAAGTTGCTCTGTAAATTTGACTCCTGGATAAACTCCATGTTGTTTTCCTGGTAAAGTCTTTCCATGTGTTTTCTGATTGGATTCACTGCATCGTTCGTACAATCAGGTCAATGTGGGACTCTGGTGATTACAGATGGGGTGATATGAGGATTGTCACGGCCAAATTAAAAAGTTTTTTGGCAGTGTCAAAACACACGACCAAACATCAGACTCTGTCGTCTTCGAAGGGTTAAAATATTTTGGTCGCTTTATTCTGATCGTCTCTAAAAGAAACTGTAACAACTTCTTCATGTATCTTTTGAGTTTGTAGACGAGTTCGGACAAAGGTCATCAGACTGTTCATGGTGTGTGTGTGTGTGTGTGTGTGTGTGTGTTTTCAGGGTGTGAGTTCTTTAAGGACTACAAAGACAGAGACTACACAGCAGAGGGACTGGTGTTCAATTGGAATCAGGTACATAAAGTCTGCTGCCTTACACACATTATAACACCTGTGTGTGTGTGTGTGTGTGTGTGTGTGTGTTAACCTGATGTCACTGTGTTTGCTCTGACAGGACTATGTGGACGCTCCTTTGACAATCCCTGTGTGCTTTACCAACAACTTGAACATTGACTGGAGTGAATACCAGGTTACCTATTCTATTCTATTCTATTCTATTCTATTCTGTTTTATTCTATTCTGCTCAGTATTTGTGGTGTGTCAGTGCCATCTGTTGTTCAGCCCTGAAACTGCACGGGCTGAGCAGCTTCATTAAAGGAGAACAAAGTGATCTGAACCAGATCAGATCAGTCATGTTTTCTGTCTCATGTGGTTTTGTGGCCACCAGCATTTACCTGTCACTCATATGAATTTTGTGTGTGTGTGTGTGTGTGTGTGTGTGTGTGTGTGTGTGTCGGTCAGTCGTGGGACCTGGTGGAGCAGACCCAGAACTACCTGAAGCTACTGCTGCACATCATCAACAGTGATGGTAGGTGGTGGTCTGTGGGTCTGTGGGTCTGTGGGTCTGTGGGGGGTCATGTTGTGTTTACACCCAAATCTGCATCAGGATGATCAACCTGCTGAAGAGAAGTCGTCGTTCGTATTGGATCAGGTGGAAGTTGCACCTTAGATTTTACCATTAGAAGTTTAAATGGCACCTAACCTTGATTTGATGTATTTCCTGTTATAACAGGATGTGTGGACAGGATTGTTAAAAAATTTGCGAAGGTTTTATTGTTTTTATTTTTATTTATACCAACTAGTGGACTGAGGTCAGCATTATAGATACACAGCTTTCCAGAAAGTAAAAGTTTCATGGGATAGAACTGACCATGATGTTGAGTTTTAGAGAAGCTCGGTGTCACAGATGTTGAACTTCTGTATCAGTTCAGTTTCGGGTTCAGACTTTGTTCATGAACTTCGTATTCGGCCGCAGCTCGTGTCAGAATTGGGCCGAATCTGTGAGTGAATTTGTAAGTCTGATCCCGGCTTTAGGGATTATAGAACGAATGCATGCAGCCAAGGTCCTCACAAGTATAGTAATCCATATTCAAAATGTTTCCATAGTGAAAAGGCCCAGAGGAGCTGTTATGCTAATACCCCCAGGAGAATTTACATACTGCAGAATAAATTGCTGACTCTTCTTAAAATAATCACTTAGCTCTCGCAGCTCTTTAGCCTCTGACTGGAGCGCAGGAGTGAGAATGTAAATGTGGCATATATACTGTAAATATAAGACAAAGATCTTAATAAAATATGCCATGCGGTGCACGCTTCCCTCTAAAGTGCTCTGAGTGCATGTAGGTGGCCTCAGTGGCAGCCGGGTCGCTTCATTAAAGCGTCTTCATAAAAGCGCCGTGAGCCTTTTCCACTTTAAAGCTTTAATAACACATTTGATCGTAACACTCTACCTGAAGTGTTGCTCATATGGTATCATAAAGAAAATGAAAGCGTATCATAAGTGCCATTATAATAATTATTTTATCATATAATTTATGCATGGGTGTAATGGAAGTTAAAACTCAGTTTACCCACCCTTTATCATCATTAAATAGAGTTTACACTGAAAAAATCTCCATCTGAACAAGTCACATAGTCTCATTTTAATCTCAATCAAATCTTGTTTTTCTTCAAACAGTAAAAATCTGCCAGTGGGATGAGATAATCCCACTTGTTTCCAATAGTAATCAACTTGTTTCTAGAATTTTCTTGATCCTAGTGGGCTGATCTGTCTTATTCTGCCATTTGTTTCTAGAAAAATCTCTCAAATAAGTGAAATTGCATTGGAAACAAGTGGGATTATCTCATCCCACTGGCAGATTGTGTACCTTGTTTGAAGAAAAACAAGATTTCAACAGTGAATATGAGACTAAATGACTTGTTAAGATGAAGATTTTTGCAGTATAAACTCTATTTAACCAAGAAAACGGTGTGTAAACTGAGTTAAGACGAAGGTTTAACTTCCATTACATCCATGCACAAATTACAACTTGTTAAGATGGAGATTTTTTTTCCCCCAGTAAAACAGTTTACTACCTTTACAGGCCTCACAGAAGTCTTCATTTGAGGATTTTGTAGTAAAGAACTTAGTCAACAGAATCAAAATGATATCAAAAAAATCAAAAAGATATCAATGATTTTTCTGAAAATATAATTTATCTTTGATTATATTAGTGATAATTCAATTCACATACCTCCACAACCAGAGATAAAAAAAATGACTTAATACAAAACTCAAATGTTGCTTCTCCACCGAGTCACAGACCATGAAACACATTTGGACAAGATAAGCCGTCATAAGAGCATTTTCCTGCTTGATTCCGGCGCCGTGTCGTGTTCAGTGTCTGTCTCCAGCAGGAAGTGAAGCCTGATTATTGTATCCAGTCATTCTGCATGATGCTCCTCCACTTCCTTTCTTGAGTCATAATAGTGGATTTAAATTGTGGCAGGATGAAATATTCTTTCGATTGTAAAATAAGAATGGTGTTTATCTATTAAAAATGCATTCATATAATAAAACCAGTCTGAGGTTTTAGTGTAAAGCTGGTGTTTCCGTTGTTGCAGATGAGAGCGGCCTCTTGGTGCACTGCATATCAGGCTGGGACCGAACGCCTCTCTTCGTGTCCCTCCTCAGGCTCTCCCTGTGGGCAGTGAGTCTTTTACTTTTTTTTTTTCCTCTCCTCCTCCTGCTTATTTTATCTCCTCTTTTCCCCCCCTGGTGTCTCTCCGCACGACACCCAGTCACCCGGCTGCTCATTTCGCCCCCTCCTCCATTCATTAGTGACTTTGGTAATCCCACACTGAATCCATCTGCCTCGGCCCCAGCGCCCCTGCTCATTTATTCCTCCACACACAAATCCAATTTACCATTCCAAACACACTCCTTAATTAGCCAGCTCTCTATTCACTGCCTTATAAAAATACAATCCTGAAGTTATAAATATGTATGTCTCTTTTTTTTTTTTCTTCTCTTAAGGACTCATCTTACTGGAAACTTGTCATGATTCAGAATTGCACAGATTTCACACAGGGACTTGTTTTCAAAAGGAATGGGAAATGCGACATGAGAGTATCTGGGTTTGAGCTTTTGAGGACGCGGCGCCGGCTGGACGACCGCCGTCCCCGCGCCTGTTTTATTTTATTCAGCGGCGGTTTGTGTTTCAGATGTTTGACTCGCTCTTGTCATGTATCTTTCACAGGACGGCGCGGTGCACGCCAGCCTGGAGCCGGCCGAAATCCTGTATCTGACCATCGCTTACGACTGGTTCCTCTTCGGGTAAAAATAAATAAATAAATAAATAAATATAATCCCCCTTACGTCACCGTGATGATAATTTCATAGCTCGGGCGTCGGGCTATAACTCACAGCGCATTAGCTGGCATAAATAGTTTAGAGGTGCAACTTTTTGTGCGCCATCTGGTTGAGACGGGCCGTGTTTGTCTGGGACGCATAATTGAGAGCTGACTGGCTGATGAAGAGCGGAGGGAGGGGGAGTCGGGACGCGGCGAGCGGCGTGCAGCACGCTTCGGTTTTCGCTCTTGACCGCTCCCCCTTCTCCCTACTTTTATCCCTCCGCTCCCTCTCTTCCTCTCTGTCTCGCTCTCATTCACATTCACACCCGTGCAAAAACCTCTTGGGATTTTTTTTTTTTTTTCCCATCATAATTACCAGCATGCATCTCTCCAATTCGAACTCATCAGAGGCAGCGTAGTAAAAAGCCCCTCCACTGCCAGCTAGCCCATGTAATTATACATCAGCAGTCCTGCCCAAGCCCTCGGGACGCCGGCCAGGCAGGATGAGGAGTGTGTGTGTGTGTGTGTGTGTGTGAGAGAAAGAGAAAGAAACTGGTGTAGAAGCAGAGAGTAAAAAGAGAGCGGCTGTAGCTGAGGCACTAATCATATTTGGGCTGCAGGTCGCTCTGTGGAGCCGTGTATTGATTTCCTTTCATGCCTGTATGGTAAAGCACCAAGTATCTATAATCACTGTAAAAAACACTCTTGGGGGCATTATAGATTTTGTACCACTGCATGTGCACAGTCTGAATGTTTTTTTTTCAGTGTAGTCTGCATAAATAATAAAAAAAAACAAAAAACAGAGGAAATCAAGAGGAAGAAGTAACTCGTTCCCACGCAGAGTTGGATCATCGTACTGTGATGAACCCATAACGACCCTCACTGCAGTGATTTGACTTCCCCTGAGTTTAAGTCACAAAACATTAAGTTCATTAAGAAACCGCTTAGCTGCTGGTGTGAGCGCTCTCTGTGAGGTTTTGATTCACTTTTAGGAGTTTTGTTGTTCAGCCGTGTGATTGGATGCTTTTGAAGTGATGTCATCAGACGTCACTCATTTCTTTCTCTCTGTCCGTCTGCAGTCACATGCTGCCAGATCGACTCTCCAAAGGGGAGGAGGTGAGTGCATCTCCAACAGAGTACTGTTTCCTTTTTATTATAATGATTATAATGATAATAATAATATGAGCTTTGTGTGTGTAGAGTTTATTTTGAAAACGTGGTTTACCGACCAAACACACACACACACACAAAATGCCACTGCAAGAATAGATGGTGAAAACAACAGTTAAATATAAAAGGATGGAAGAATAGTTTGATTGTTTGCTGTAAATAAAATGAGGGCGGGCGTGGCGACAAACCAGAAATTATACCCAACCAGAAGAGTGACACAGGAAACAGGAAGGAAGACTTGTGTGGCCTGACAGGGTTTCATATTGTCAGGACTGGTCTGTGGCCTGGCTGCTTTTACTTTTCAATTTTACCTGACATGATTTATGAATTTGCAACACCTCAAGACATGAAGTCATAGCAGTTATTGTTCTGAAGGATTTTCAGTTTGCAGGACCAGCAGAGAAAACAGTCCTGAAGTTTGGACTAGATCAGATGAAACTTAAATGATCCCTGAAGGAAAACTGAGCTGTTAAAGAAGCAAAACTTTAACTGAATACATCAAGTCATCAAGTGCAGTGAATATACAGCAGCAAATTGAGATACATCCGTTCTTGTTAATGGAGTTGTGTGTGGAGTTCAGCATGAGTGTTGCATTGGGACTCGACACACCAAAGTAAAACAACGTTGACAGCGTTCACATCCACAGGTTCGGCCTCAGTCCAGTTAGTCTGTTTTATGTTCCTCCTCAGGCCGCTGGTCTCTGCTGGACCAGTTTATAGCTCAGCCTGCCTCTGCTCTTGGGGAATAATGGGGTTTTAAATCTCCTCCCAGGCGGTAGCAGTGTAAAGTGCTTGGTAAAGTGCTTTGTAGATTCTTTTGGCCTTTTAGTTCTCTGTCTTAAAGACCCAGATTGCCTTGCACGTTGGCCTTTTATCCACGATTTGAACTGCGCTCTGGTCCACGGGGAGGCACATTATGCTGCAGCAGACCTACTGGGCTGTTGTCAGGAACTAGAGGGCAGTGTTATGTCATGGTTTGTGAGATCTGATTATTTCTTTTTTGTTTTTTTTTTATTTTCTCTCCTCCGGCAGATTTTCTTTTTTTGCTTCAATTTTTTGAAGCACATTGTCTCAGAGAAGTTCTCTGCCGTTAGGAAACAGAGGTACGTCTCGTCTCTCTCTCTCTCTCTCTCTCTGTTTATCATGCTCTTTCTCCCTTTATTTCTTTGTCCTTGATCTGGCTTTCTTTTTCATCTTTCATGAACTGTCTTTGATGTGAAGCTTCGCCCGTGACACGTGGCATTTCAAAATAAAGAACCCATACGTTGTAAAAATGGTTGTTAGCCATTCTTTGCTTCAACAGAGGATCTTATGCACATATTCACCCATTGAAGTAAATAACTAGCTTTCATGAAAAAAGCTCAACTGTATAAAAACCAACTCGTTTTTTTTCCCTCTCATCTTTTCATCTCTTTGACACACACACGATGTTGTGTATTATTTCATCATGCCATTTATTTTGCAGAAGGAAGAACTCCCACTTCAAAGACAGTGATTTCACTGTGGAGGACCTCTGCCAGTTGAGTAAGTCGGCCTCCCTCTCAGGCGTTCCTCTGTCCACACTTTATTTAATGACTTTCCTCCAGATAGGCCTACCTGCTGAGCAGCTCTGGCAGCCCTCTGAAGGCGGCACGCAGCCTCATCTGGACGACTAATGAGAGAATTACTGTGGTGCTCTTAAAAACCCGGGGTTGATGCACACTGAAGGTTTTATTATTTGGAAATTGGCAAAGAGAGTCACAGGAAATGTCTCAGACTTATTCCTCAGGTAGGAAGAAATAATAACACTATTTGCCGCAGCTTAAATTAAGTATGACTGTGACACAGTTGCCAAGGTAATGAAACACGGAGCTAAGATTTTTTTGTCACCTAACTAACCAAGTATTAATAATACAGTTGGCAAACCACAACAGGAACAATGTGAGAAAATCAAAAGAAAAGAAACCAAACAGGACTGAAGAAGAAAGGCTTGTGTGTCAGAAGTAAACATGTCCCAGTTATTAAACATGTCTCGGTGCAGCCTCGCTCTCTGCAGTGGAAGAGAGAGAGAGAGAAAAAAAAACGCTCAGCCATATCTAGATTTTTATTGAAGTCAAGTAGCTGTTCATGAATTTTCTTTGCTGTTTTTTTTTTGGTTGCCTTTGGGTTTTTGCAATGCTAAACAGATTTTAAGGAATTAATCTGGACAAAAAACACAAAATAAGAATAAAAATGTATTCAAGGATGTGCAGAGCTTTAAGTGACTTTATGCAGCTCCTACCTGGAAAAAGATTTTAGGTTAAGATCCCTGATGACAAAATATCACTGTGATCACTGTAGGATTCTTAATGCAGGGAGCTGGTTTTCCTTGGAATTTTTCGGACACTCATCTCTTGTGATTCAAATGTGTGAAATCTTTGACAAAAACAGTTGCTGCCTGAAGAAGAGTGTTTACTCAAAACTCGTTGCAGTGTGAATGGTCTTGATGCAGATTTAAGACTTCTTTGTGTTTTCGTGTTTGTTCAAGCCTATAAATGCTGAAAAAAATGGGTGCAGCTGCATGCATCGGTGTTCATGCATGAGATATTTTCTGGAAGGAGTTTTTTTTGCTACTGTTTGTCAAAGTGACCTATCAGCTCCATGCTAAAAGAAAACCTGTTTTGTTGGACATTCAAGACAACTATTCAAAATATCATTTTGGGTGAAATAATCCTTTATGAAGTCTCAGGCCTGTGCTGGAAATATTCTGCATTACTTGAATCTCAGTCCAGCCTCTGAAGGTCTGTGAGAGACGCTCTTATGGCCTCAGCAGGAGATCCTGCTGCTTGCTGCTGGTCTGATGCAACATGAAATAACAAAGGCAGTGGATGGCACGAGCCCAGAAAGAGTATTATGGCAAACACAAGGCAGGGAGAGTCCGGGTGAAAACACAGAGCTCCGTCTGTTGTGAAAATGGCAAGGCTCTTGAATTAAAAACATCTTGCATCACCGACCTTAATGTCTGCCAGCTTTTAACCTTCAGTGGTGTCTTGCATGTGCGTCATCACACTGCAGGGATTTAAAGCCGAAGTATTTTGAAGTTTCCTTTGCGTACGGCCTCTCTTTTATTTGGCATTTGAATTTATACTGACATGCAGAGGGAGAACAGAACCATCAGTGTTTCTGCATCAGAGCGGTCACAAGGGAAGATTTGATGTTGGATGCTGTTCTATCTAGTGATTTTCACATTGTGTTTAACACTCACACTTATAAAAACCTCTTTGTTCCATTCCAGCCTGTGGTGTTAGCTTGTTGGACACAAGGACACTTCTTGTCTGCTGGTGCTGCTGTAATATCCAGCAGGAACCTTTTAGTGATGTTTAAATTTACAACTGAGGTGCATTTTATATATTTCTGTATTTTATCTTTTGAAGTATTGTCTCGTGGCTCGTCTCAGTGTAGAATGTGGAGTTATTTGATCTAATATGCCGCTGCTGTACGATTGCTTTCAGAGTCGAGGGATCGCGGCAGCGTGACGAGCCTCAGCAGCGACTTTTCCCTCATCACGGAGGAGGTGGGCGGAGCCTCCAGCCTCAGCAACGACACCGTGGACCCGTTCTCCAGCCAACCCCAGGCCTCCAGCTGGTCAGGACAACAAACACACACACAACACAAATCAGGATCCTCTAAAATGAAGTCATATCTGTCAGGCGATTTATGTCACTTCACAGTAAACCCTGACCTTTACAGCTGCCATCAAATAAACGTTGACAGACTTTGGCTGCAACTCAGAACCTTACAGAAACAAATCCATTGTAGAAGAGACAGAGAGACCAAATTCTCCACCTCCAACATTCGCCTTAATAATCCATAATGCAATGCTGCCTCAAGATATGAGCTTTGATGGTTATGTAAGTAATCTGTTGTTCGGGCTCTTACTTGTGGGATGTGCTGTCTTTTACTTTTTTTGGCGGATCTGCTGTGGAATTAAATGTGGTTTTTGGTGGAGCGCTCTTCATATAGATGTCTTTTGTCGAAGCTTAAGCTCTTTTCCCCCTCGTTGGCACTTATTTCTCCACTGGAAACAACAGCTAACACTTCCTGTCTCCACCTACATGTTAAAACCACAGTGAAGTGAGCTTGATATTGGATACTCAGTGGATTGCCATTCCTCCCCCTTCAGTAACTTGCAGTGCAAACTTGGAGAAGTGCACTGGTGTTCCAGTATTGGAAAAAAATAGAAACAACAAAATATGACAATATAAAGATATTAAGATTTCAGTAGCTGGTTTCCTGCATGAACTGGAAGTTGCATAAAAAAAAATATCATTTCATTTCAAGCTCATAAAAGTTCATAAAAGTCAGAGATAAAATATTGTATCTGATGGTGGAATTTTACTTTAACAAATTAGCTTTTTATGATAATTGTGTGCCCTTTGTGAGTCTCAGTCCAGTGTAAACAATCTGCCATTCAGACTCGAAGTTGTGTGATGTGCTGCCTCTCACTCCCTCTGTATATCTGCTGTGGAACTAATGTGGGTTTTGGTCCACCGCTCCTCATGAAGAGATCTGTTGTCGAAGCTCAGGCTCTTTATCCCCTGGTTCTACACGCAGCTTTGGCAGCAGGCTGGTCGGTCTTCAGTCTGTCTTTTGTGTTCTGAAAGCTCATTTGGCAGCGAACACATCAAGTTAGTTGGCAGATGTTGACTCCGCTTTTCCACTGAGGCCAGATGACCACAAAAGTTTCATGGCTTTGGTTTTCTAGCTAATGCACCTCCATTTTTTGGGTCCATTTTGTTGTTTGTTGAGGATAATCAGCCACATACTGCATACAGCATGATGCTATGTTAAAATATTTCCGATGCAGCTACCGTGGATTTTGATGGCAGAAAGTGACCCACAACATCAAACATGCAGGGTTTCCCCCAGAAAAGTTGTTTTCACCAACGTTGCAACTTCCTTTTTGATGGAATTTGCCTCGAGTCCATCAGGAGGCCTAACTGATCGTCTCAGATATGTTCCCCCTGCAGTTTTTTTTGTCTTTGGTTTTATTGTTTATTGTTTTATTCATTTTTGAGAGTTGGGAATTTGGCAAAGTTCCCCACCTCACATGTAAACGTCTGGGGGAAATCACGACGTCATGTTTTGGTGGCGGTCCTTCAGAGTCAAAAACATTCTCATTTTAGTCCGTTTTAGGCACTAACTGGTAATTTTTGATTGACATGAATGATTTCAGAGCTGTTACAGTTTGCAGTTTTTCATCAGTCATTGATCGTTCGTAAACAATGAATATAAAACATCTACATCTGCAAGATCTGGTCCTCTGTCGGTGACCGTGTGACACTTCTGTCTGTCCTCAGGAGGAAAAACACCACCTCCTCTCCTCAGATGGTAGTGTGGAGTAAACCCCCGCCTCTGGACGAGCTCCTCTCCCACCCGCTCAGCGAAGCCCGCTCCTCCAGCTCCTCCTCCTCCAACCAATCAGAACACGCCGTCACTCGCACCGGCAGCAGCCCATTGGCCGTCCCTGGGAGAAGGTGAGCGGTTGTATAGTCCATATGCATGTCCTTATATAAACGTCTTGATTTATTTTTGTAGCCCCGCCCACTGACCTTATAACCTCCATGATCCAGACCCCTAACAACCTACTTTTATTTCTGAGTGTACGTATCTATTATTTTTCTTTTATTTACATTTTCTCCATCTTTCCCCTCTCTCTCCCGATCCTCCAGGTTAGCGTCGGATTACACTCGCTCAGGCTCCTCCCTCTCCACCGAGTATGGCAGCTGGCAGATAGTTTCCGGTTGCGGCAGCATCCACGACCACGCCCACTTCCCCCCGCCCGTCGCCTCCTCCGCCTCCTCTTCCACTGTTGCCGCTGCCTACGACTCCCCGCTCCCCTTCAGCTTCCAGGACGAAGGGCCCAGTGGACGAATGTGAGTCACACTGTAGATACACAAACCCTCCGTCCATCCTGTTCCTCCTTTCTGCACGCGCTTATTTAAAGGCATCATGAGCTGGCACTTCCACAGCGTCTTGCCTCCATAATTTGACATTTTTTAGCTTAAAAACATAAAAAATCGATTTCAAAGATGGGACTGGTGGTTTACATTGTGTTTCTGGTGCTGTTTTTGTTGTTTGATGATGTATTTTTATTATTCCATGGCGAACTGGCCAAAAGTTAATCCACTGATATGTTTTTTATTTTCTCAGTGTAGCCACAATGCTGTTTTACAGGAGAAAAATTAGCTGTCAATTTCCAATGTCAGCCTCTAAAAATAAAGCAGCAAAGACTCCATTATAAACGCAGCGATTTGCTTTCATGTTAAACAAACATGCAGGGAGAAATCCAGCACAGAAAAGGGAGAGCTCACTCCTGTCTCCCACTAAGCTGCATTGTAATTGCAGCTGCTCTCTGTGTGCGTCGTGTTTGGAAAAGAGAATTACACCCTTATTACACCAGAAATACAATGAAAATGAGTCAGAGTGAGGATAGATGGGGACCTCCTTTGTGCTCTAATAAGCACATTTACAAAAGAAGACATATCAGCATAATTTCAATCAGTGCAGGTGAGAGAAAAGAAAGCCTGGCAGGGTTTCTAAAGTCATCACCCATATCAATCATGAAAAATAAAATCAGAGAAATAAGCACAAAAAAAAATTAGAAAACAGAGCAGTTATAGGATGAACCTGCTCTGAATTAACTTCCTCTGACTGATGCGACTCTTCTGTTACCTATTTACATCTGTTTTCCTCGGAGTGAAAACACAGAGCTCAGTGGGAGGGGCCTCCTGGTGTGTGTGGTCTGTTGTTTGTGTGTGTGTGTTGTCTTTGTGCTCATTATGTGAGGTTGGGTTGATTTGGATGTATTGATTGGGTTTTGACGTGTGTGTGTGTGTATGTGTGTGTTTCTCAGTGTGGTGCGTAGAGCCAGTAGGGAGTAATGAATGTAGCTTTTTCTCTGAAGTTCAGCGTGACTCATTTATGGGAGGAGAAGTGTTTTATTTTTGCAGCCTTCCAGTGGTGAAGCTCATGAAATTTCCCAGAGGCAGCGGAACGAGAGCGGCGTGCCGTGCAGCAGGCTCTCTGTTTATCAATTCTGATGCTCGCGGCCAACTGGAAAACACTTGTGCTTGGATTTATTGCAAACTTTTTTTTTTTAAATCGCCATTTTTTTTTTTTGGACATTCAGGAACTTCAGTGCAGCCCTGCAACAAATCAGGCTGCCTGACAAAAGTAATAAACAACTTACCTTCCTTCTCTGGCTCCATTTCCTGGATGTTCTATTTGGCTGTTTTCATTATTCAGGGTTACATCATTATCCTTAAATTTGACCCTTTTTGTGCCAGAAATTCTGTTTGATTATTCCTGTAGAATTTTTCTTGTCATGGTGGAAAAGCCTCAGTAAAAAGTATTCAAACCATCATGTGACACTTAAACGCACCACTCAGATACAAATACTATTCATCTTGGTGGGGTTTATAGATCGGCACTGGTGAGCAGGAGGTAAACATCATCATATCTATGGGTGGAAATCACTGGGTAACTCACAATACGATATTATTGGGATATTTTCCCCAAGATAACGATATCTTGATCCAGGCGATTCTTTAATATGTGATGTGAAATCATCAATCATGCTTTTCTGTGTTTTAATATGCTCACCGACATATGTGTTTTATATAAAAAGGTATATATAAAATCCAATTTTGATATAATTTCTATATTTATATAGGTCTTATGAATATGAATGTAAGAAAGATATTCATATGTAAATAATTGTAGTAATATTTTTAGATTATTAGCCACATTAGCATGCAGAGTGCCCGTATGATTAATAAAAATATCAATATTTGTGTATTGATATGTATCACGAGAGTAAGTATAGTGATATATATTGCATTATCAATTTATTGTTCCACTCCTAATCTTGTCAGTTTTGGATGACATATCTGGTTTATCATAAAAGATTAAAACAAGCCTGTTGATGTCAAACCTGTAGAGTTAATGTGAGCTGTTTAGTTCATGTTAGATGGCGTCTTTCAGTGTAAAATATTATGGATTGTTGAGATACCAAACAGGATGAAGCCTGAACATTGTTGGAGAGTCTTACTGGAATATTTACACACAGTTTGTTGTCATATAATTTCTGCACCAGCTCCTTGATCCTTGCGGTGGTTGCTGGTTGTATCGGCATGCAGCACACACTGCGTCCCAGCTATCACCTTACATCAGTACTGAATGTTTTCTGCTTCCTAACAGGCTTTGGATTGTCGACTAGAAATGGAGGTCAGGCTCAAACTGTGGCTGGTCGGCTCGCTGCGTCCATCAAACAGTCGGTTAATGTTGTTGAACGGCGGCCGGTCGTTTGCTCGCACTGTAAAAACAAATTAAAGTTTTGGGTACAGGTTGAACTCTCCTGCTTCATTACCTGTGGAAGCTGATGTTAACTAATTGATTTGCATTAGCTGGTGGAGCAAGCGGGTGTTTAGAGAAGAAGTCATTACACTTTCCTCAACTTTTGGTGTTGGGAAAAGTTTTTTAATAGGCTTTCTCGCTTGAAAAATGGGTGAGTGCTTTTATTGACGCCACATCTTTTGAAACTAGTGATTCTCTGTCTCCTGCCTGATGGAAATTTGCTATCAGATTTTTATTTATTTTTATTTATTTATTTCTTGGAAAAAGAGAAGTACAGCACACACCTACATTGGTGAGCTGCCAGCCGACTAATATTTCTAACCTTGATAAAGCAGAACAGGGCGACACACACTCTGTCTCTGATGCAGTTTAATGCAAAACCAGTTTTGATTGCAGCCTCTCTTCTGCAGGGTCGTTCATCAGAGCGTCGACTCTCTTTATTTATTTAGAAGTTTGTTTGTTTTTTGGCTGTTGCATTGTTGCAGTGCATCTTGGGACTTTCTGTTTGCTTTCATCCTGTCAATTCAGCATCCAGCGCTTCCTCCATATTTGTTGACATCAAGTTAACATTTAGGAACTGTCCGCTCTCTGTCCTCAGGGTTTTTAGTGTCGGAGTTTTTTACTTTGGCTGGTTGATATTTAAGTTTTCAGACACAAATGCAGTTTGATACGCTGCTTCTTTTGTGTTGAATGATGGCTGCTGCACGAGTTTGTGTGCAATTCTGCAGAAAGTTTTAAGGAAGAAAGACCAGAATATTCTCAGTGATGTCATTTTGAAACCGTACACTAAGTTTTGGGCAGATTTCAAGGGCTTATGGGTGGTGAAACCCACTTGACAAATTATTGATCATAAAAACTTTCCACATTTTGTTGTTCTCCGGCAGTGGCGTGTGTTTTTATGTGTGTGTGTGTGTGTGTTTGCATCGTCACGCCCTGTCTCTTGGTAATGTTGTGGTTCCAGCAGCACTTTGCAGTGTTTGTAGCAGGAGTGGTTTCATGCCAGGGGACCTGCAGCGTGCTTCGCTGCTCTCTGTCCCCACAGTGAACCAGAGGATGGATTGGGGTGG
>OMLF01052504.1:0-17719 GCA_900302615.1 Holocentrus rufus
GTATTTTTAACCTGATAGATAAAATTATTTATTTATCAATTAACTGAAAATAATCAATAAATGAATGAAAATAAGTGTTAGTTGCAGCCCTGTTGCCCAGCCTGTGTGTCCACAGTCACATCTGTGAATGATCCTCTGACTCTCAGCTCTCAACACTTGAGGAGAAAACAAAAGGTTTCATGTTCTGAAGCTGATGTATCCGGGGACTCAGACTGATAAAATGCTGGGAAAACCACGTTGGGCCTCAGGCTCAGTGAACCAGGAGGACTCTTGTGTTGTGGGGAACCTTCCAGAAACAGACCTGCACCTCTTTTTGGGTCCCAAACTACAGTTTAGATAACGCTGGTCCAGGGAAAACCTACTCAGACAAGATGGACTGAACTGAAGCTCGATGGAAGTTGATGGTTCGTTGAATTTGTTAAAGGGGCTAGTTGTTGTTGCGTCTCATAAAGTCCTGACTGAAACCACTTTAGTCCCCTGCCAGTCCGGCCTCAGGTGTACTGATACTCCTCTGAGTAATCGGCGTCTCCGGCAGCAAACTGGTTTTCTCCAGCAGCAAACTGGTTTTCCCCGGCAGCAAACTGGTCTTCCCCAGAAGCAAACTGGTTTTCCCCGGCAGCAAACTGGTTTTCTCCAGCGGCGTACTGGTTTTCCCCGGCCGTGTACTGGTTGTCTCCGCTATACGGGTTCTCCGCTGCTTCCTGGTTCTCCGCAGCGCTCATGCCTGATTTCTTCATTCTACAAAGACAAAAGGTTTCTGAGATTATTCTGAGTTTGTTTCTGCTTCGGTACACAGTGCGGGGGGGAGGGGGGAAGAAACAAAGAACAAAACGTCTCGTGTGTAAAAAGGAGACAGATGCTGACGTCTGACAGTCAGCAGTTCCTCATGTCTGAAAAACCTTGTGTGACAAACTGAGATCTGGACTGATGCGGTTTCTGTAGGTGTCAACTGGTTTGAACAGCAGAGGAACTGAATGAACTCAATGAACTCTGTCTGCAGTTTTCTTTCTGCTTTGTGCCATAAAGCAGTCTGCCTTGGTGCTCGGCGGGGGATGTAATTAAAAATGTAAAAATAAAATATGAAACAGCTGCTCATACTAGGGAGACTGTACCTGGATGTTCTGTCTCTCTTGTCATGACCACAATAAAAATATGATATCGTGCAGCCCAATGACATCATATCACAGCTGGATCATATGAACCCTGATCCCTTGAGTGTCAGCATTTTATTTAAAATTTAATCAAAAAAACATTGTGTTACTGGTACGTACTGGTTCTTATGCTTGGCACCACTGATGTGGGCCTGGTACTGCTCCACGGAGTTGAGCTCGATGTTGCACAGGGTGCAGGGGTAACCCTTCACTGTGGAAGCTGCAGACACACAGGAGAACGGATCCAGAGTCAAGAAAGAGAATTTGTTCACACTGGAGAATCTAAATACACCCCAACTCTCTCTCTCTCTCTGACCTGGTGCTGTCGAGGGGCCGTAGGTCTCCATCAGCTTCATCTTCGTCATCTGTTTTTTATGCTTCTTGCCCACGTAGTGCTGCTGAGCCATGAGCGGGTTGTTGAAGGACGCCTGGCAGATGGAGCAGAAGCGGTCGGGGTTGTCGCTGTTGCCGCTCGCTGCCGCCGCCGCCGCGCTCGCCTCGTCCGCCGCTTTCTTCTTCTGCTGCTGCGCTGCTGGCGCTGCCGTCTGGGAGGCCGCTGAGGAGGAGGAAGAGAGAATCAGGTTTGAGCTCCTGCGATCCCGACTGTCCAAACTGCTGAAGTGTCTTTGAGCAAGACGCTAAATCTCAACCATCTTATTTTATTGTATCTGACCTTCTGCTGCTAATCCGGCTTTTAATTCCTGGTAATCCCATCTTCCCCTGCTCTTGCTTCCTCTCACACACCCTGATGAATATTATGTAACGTCCTCTTTTAATCTATCACCTTGTAAAATAACATCCATTCCATTCACGTCTCTGAAACTACAGACATGATGGGAGCCTGAGATGTGAAAGTTGTTCAGTACGACACATGAAGGTCTTCCTGTTCCTGAGTTCACTTCTTACTTTGGGTTTGGGGGCCGACGGTTTTCAGTCTCAGGTTCTTGGCGTGAACTTTGCCTTGGTAATGAGACTCGGCCACCACGGCGGAGGAGAAGGTCATGTTACATACGTGACACACCTTGGACCGATCTGTGTCTCCGTTGTTGCAGTCCTGTTGAGAGACACACACACACACACACACACACACACACTCCTGAGGCTGCAGCATACCACTTTTCCCACCTCAAACTACAACATGAGGAAAAATTAAGTTCAAAAATCCTGTTGAAAATCTAATAATCTAATAAGATGTGTTACTCACAGTGTCGGACGATTGCGACTTGAACTTTTTGAACGCGGGCTCCATCTCATTTTGGATGCAAATGTAACGCCGCACTTTGTTGGCGTGCTTCTTACTCTGAAAAGACAAAAAAAAAATCTCAGCGTTACAAAAACTCGTTAATTTCTCCTCCTCCTCCTCCTCCTCCTCCTCGCTGCCGTCTGACGCCTCCCGGGACCGGTCCGAGTGCAGCTGGCACAAAATAAATGTCACACACTTAACACCCCAGTCCAGAATTTTACACCTCTTTTTGTACAAATAGGTCAGTCTGCTTCCTGCCCTGCTGTTGTAATGCAGAAAAGGCTGCTGATGCGTTTTGGCAGCCGGTGCACGAGTCAGTTTGTCCTGAACTACAAAAGATGCTGCTGTTAGAACTAAACATTCAGACACGTGTGATCAAATACAGCAATCTGATGGCTGTGGAGATCTGGTAAACCGGCAATACTGAAACATTCAGAATGCACACTATAGTCAAAAATAGCCCAAGTGCTGATATTAATATCCCTGCACACAACCATCGTGTCAGAGAGAGAGATGAAGTGTAAAAGCAGATAGTGGCTCACCGACCTGGTAATGTGTCAGCTTCTGAGACTCGGAAATTAGGACAGCGCTGCAGACTTTACACTGGGAGTCAGAAAACAGGTCGCCATGCTCCTTTATCATCTTATTTACTGGAGAGGGGGGAGACGAGAGAGAAACAAGAGACTTTAAATCAGGTTACACCTTCTGGGGAAATGTGATATTAGCGGGATGTAAAACACTGATAGCTGTAATAGTTTAAAGTGAGATGCACATCACACACGCTGCTGAATCATAATCATGTCTTGTACTTTTTATAGCACTTTCTCGTGGACTCAAAGTGCTTCAAATTCCTGTAGGGGGGGGAGAAAGTAAAGCCCACATCTCATCAGACTGTGGATGGAGGGTTCATTCATTTCTGAGACCTGAGGGTTTTTTAGTTATCCAACATGCATGAATGAATCACATTCCTAAACCTAATATTCTAATTTTGTTTTACAGATTCGCATTAATACTTTCCACAGTATTTTTTTTTTACCTTCTGATTCTTTTTTGTAGATTGGTAAGATTTAACAGCAAAAAAACAAAACAAAACAAAACAACAAATAAAACAAAACAAAAAATTTTTTTTCAACAACACCAGTGATCTGATTTCACTCTTGGATCGCTTTATTTAGTATTCAAGCAGGTAATAATTGCTATTTTGTTGGTGATTCATGTCTGTGGCAGTCACAGTTTATGGTTTGTTAAATTTTCGTGAGATGTTGGACATGAGTTGGTAGCAAAACCACTTCACAGGCGACATGAATTCAACCAGCTGGAGACACTTTAAGTCAAAGTCAAAAGTGAAATATTTAAAAACCTACATGTTTTCATGCAGGATGTGTTTAGTCTTGAGACTTGGTTAATGTACAATATCTATGTCATGTTACCTTTACTCTACAAACCTGCATCAAACTGTTTTTGAACAGTTCAATGCAAACTTGAAATCCCAAAAGAGCTGTTTCCCTCAGTACTTTCACAGTTTTGACGCATTAATATCAAAGACTGTAGTCACAGATTTGAGGTGAATTAAGCCATTTAAGTGTTTCCTCTGTAATTTAATGTAGCTGTGGTGCTTGGGGGAATAATTCTAATTTTGTCCCATATCTGTCTGTTTGGGTCTAAATTAAGTTTCAGGCTGAGGTTGTAGTGATAAATTATTTTCAATCATAATAAAAGGATTACTTTTAAACATGGACTAAAAATATATCAATTTTAATGTCAGTAAAACTAAATTACAGCGGTGATGGTGAATACAGAGCACATGCTTAACTAAATGATCCAATCTTCAACAATCTATAAACCTGATTCACTAAGGCTTGATACAATTATATGACAAAAATGGTTTACTGAATTCTGGTATCTGTTGTCATATTGGATGCAGGTACTATTAGGACATGTGTTTGGTCAGGAGATGAAACCTGCTTGGTTTGGCATGTGTGAAAATGTAACAATATCTTACAACTCCGTGGCTGTTTTCATATTTTTAAGCAATAACCAAATAGTGTGCAAAATCCAAAATAGAAACTTAATGTGATTATGATACAAAGGTAGATGCATACAGTCAGTCTCACTGCATGGATGTGCTTAGCTATGCCTTTGTTTATTTATTTATTAAAAGGAATGAGTTAAATATGTTCTTCTTCCTCTCTACAACAAAACATAACTACCTACAAATGTTGCTGTATAAAACAGCTGCAGTCCAGCCTGTGGTGGACTCTATAAACAAACTGATGTGACCAATTGATAACTGTTGATGCCAAGAACCAGAGACCACAACATCACTGCCATCACCTTAGTAGTAATTATTGCATACAGGAAGTCAACAGGCAAAACAAAACGTGAACACACATTTGTCCCATATTCCTAAAAGTCAGCAAACGTCCATAACACGTTTTAAGTCATTCAGCACAAACAGACCCAGTTTCAGTAGCACAACCTGCGTAAGACCAAAAAACATGGATGGTGGTTGAACCAGAACCAGAAAACCGAGCCTTCAGTCCACACTGCCTCATAATGTTGCAGCAACATTGGATGCAAACATGATCTCAATCGACCTTGGAGCGTCAACGTTACGGCTAGCGTAGCAACCCGCTCCGCATCGCTAGCGCTGCTGGCTAACGTTAGCTTGTAGAAAACTCACAAGTGGGGCATTTCGTGCACTGACGCGCCTTGACTGTGGGACATTTGCAGTGTTTCTTGCACTTATGTCATAAAGAAATGACAAATTAGAGAGAATATTAATCATACCCTCCGCCGGCCCCGAAGGTAAGTAAGGAAAATCCTCTGTTGCCATCACGACGGCCATGTTTCTCCTCTCAACCAGCGGCGTTTCTGTACGCATGCGCACACTGGTTGCGTTGTGCGTCTTGTGCAGAAAATCAAAGAGGGAAAAAAAGAAAGAGGTCACACTCTGCGCGTTTTTTGATCATGATCAAACGTGGCGGGAAAAAGATGGACCGATCTGTGTCAGTGTTTTTCTGTGTGAAAAATTGAGAGATATAACAGATATGATGCAGATATAATTCAAAATCAGTTTGATAACAGTCAACCTAAAGTACAACACCATTAAACACCCCAAAATGTTCGCCCACGCTTGACTTTAAAGCCGGAATGAACATAATTGTTGATTTAGCGTCTAACATCTGTTACTTCCACACACAAACTTAATCCATTTAAGTCACATTAGGATAAATGAGAGCAATATTTTGCCACGACTCAAGTTCATTTCACTGAGAGCGCCGCTATCAGTGGAATTAGGACAATTCTGAGCAGGCAGCAAGATTCATTCACATTTGATTAACATTGACCCGCAAATACATGCCAATCACCATAGTACTCTGTTGACTTCTGGGGGGGCAGGCAGTGCAAGATTGACTGTTTGAAAAGCAAACAGAGGCTGTGTTTAAATAACTTTGCAAGTCAGTGCAGAAAAAATGCGGTTTATTTCCCCCAATTACTGTATGGTTAGTCTTCCTGCAGATAGACGATCTTTGACCATTCGGCGTACGGACCATAGACTGTATACGGACACATGTTTTGTGACCTGATAAATGACAACTGCCTGCAGATTGATCGTGAATGCGTAAGAGACCGACGAAATACTGCTAAAAACAGATGGTTAGACCACAAACGCCTCTTTGTTAGTGCTTCCGGTAACCCAACCTTCCCAGCGAGAAAATCATAAAAAACGCCCATTCAAGTGCTTCTAGCCAAAAAAAGAGAAAAGAATAGACCCTTAAATGCAAGAAGTTTTTTTGTTGTTCGGGACGATGTACATCAGGCAATAAATATTTTAGTAAAAAAAAGTGCCAAATAAAAGACATATAGAAGACCAACATAAAGAAAAAGCAATATAAACAAATAGCAATTATTTACATGGAATTCCAAACACTAACATGTAATAATAGGATTCATACATTTTTGCCAACTTCTGTTGAAAAAGCTCCCCGCCTCCAATCGTCCCATCTCTGCAACACGGCTATGACAGAACGTCCCACTTCCCAGCCACATTTCGTACACCTAAAGGCAACACTCGGTACGCGCCCTACGTACTAGTCACGTGACCGGGCGAACAGAAACAAACATGGCGCCGCGAAAGTGAGGAAAAGTGCTGTGAGTGAATGTTTGCAAATTGTTTGGTAGTTGTTTAACAAACCAACAAATGGCCGCTGGGTGTTTCTTTCAGTTCGTTTTATTAAACCTTTAGACAACCGACAGAAAACGAACTACATACTGTGTTTGTTTTTATTTCGGATAAACAGTCAGGGTAAACTTGGACACTGGTTTATCGGTTGATGTTGTTTCCATACCAACCGATTTTCTTGCGCTTTATTGACTAGCTGTTAGAGAAGCTATTCGATGATATTGTGTAATTTAAAAAGGCTTTTCAGTAAATAAGTAATACATATCGATACTTTTAACGTGTTTGACAGATGTAACCCTGCCGTCCCGGGTCTCTTACAGATAAATGAGAGGAAGAAGACGCAAATCATCAGCTGCAGCTCATTACAACTCATCAGGTAAAGTCGTTAACTTACTGTAAAACAAGGAAAGAGTGTCCTGAAACTAATAAATAAATAAGCAGGTATGTTCAGTCCTCAGAAACCAGAGTCCTGCTGCTTTTCATTCACACCTAGTGAAAACAGTTAACTTGCTGGTAGAAAAGGACACTAGAATTGTCTTGGCTGGCTTCCTCTAGATTCAAGGGTTTTCTGTCTCTGATGTTTCCAGTCACTCAGCAACAAGTCCGGATGACTCCCAGAAAGCAAATGATCAAGGATGCCAACGCCGCTCCTCCTGGAAACCAGCAGGGCAAAGAGGAAACGCAGGAGGACGAGGTGGGAGACGACAGCGAAAATGAGGTGAAGGATTGTGGGATTGTGTAGCGCTGAAACTATTAGTATTAATTTTATAATGATATGAATGGGTAAAATGAAGACAATCTTAGCATCTTAGTAATCTTTGTGAAGCTGGAATGAGACAACATTTGTCATTTTTACTTGATAAATGACTAAAACTAAAAATGTATTATCAAAATTACCATCAAGGGTTGTTCTCTTACTTCCCTTAAAATAAGTTTTGGTAGATCCCAGGAGCAGTAGGTAAAAATTTGAAACCAACAAAACCGAACAGGTCAGTAAACCTGGGGCCATCTTGACTTGGACTGCGCTCTGTTCTTTCAGGAAGAGCTCCCGTCCTCTCCCCCGTCACCAACATCATCAAGAGAAAAACGCAGGAGACAGAGGGAAAAGAAATCCAAAGTCAAAGGTACATAACTGCAGCTTGAAATGAAGTTAAAGACAGAACATGGTGAACTAACTGGACTAAAAACAAGTACGGGAGGTTTGACGAGACAAAAAAAGACATGTAGATAAAAAAAAAAGATATATTCGCGGTGACCTGGTCCTCTGACCTGGTCTGTTGTTTTCAGAGATGACAGAGGAGGAGATGATGGACTTGGCGCTGCGTCTGAGCGAGCAGGAAGCCAGCGCCGTCGAGCTCCGTCGGCAGCAGGAGCAGGACGCCGTCATGAAAGCCATAGAGGAAAGCGTGAGTGTGGACAGATTTGTTTGTTTTTGTTTTTTTTCCCAAGACGTCTGCCATCCTGTATTTACTTCCAGAACAGACTTTATTTTCACAATATGTAGGTGTTTAAGATGTGAGGGCACATTTTAATTAGAGGGTGACAGATGTTTTGGGGGTGATACAATGTCAGTATTTTGACATAAAAAATATCAGATGATTAAAAAAACAAACAAACAAAAAAAAACATTTCTAGCAAGAAACCATCAAATTTGGTAATCAAATAATTGTAATACATACTGTATATGCACTGGAGGCTGTTTATTTAAGGTGAAGAATTTAACAACTCAGTCTGCAGCACCATCTGCTCAGCTCTGATTCGCTGCTCTGCCAACTTACTGCTAGACAAAGTATTGTAAACAAATTATTACACCACTGTTTTTAAAATATCTCACGTGTTTTTCGCTGCAATATGTTCTGTCTTTTCTTTGTTTTTTGGCAAATCAGTCAACAAATATGCTGATATGATCCACCTGGGATGAGTCGTAATAATATCTGCCAGCTGACAGGCTCTGATTTTAACATCACAACATAACACTTTGACCTGTGCAGTGCATCATCCCCTCATCTCCCTTCTCTCCCAGATGACGCAGAGTCAGAACCTCCTCGGTGACGTCGACGCCTCGTCATCACTCCTGCCCCGACGGAAACTCCTCTACCCGAACAAAAAGGCATCGTCCACAGGGCAGCAGGGAGCGTCGGAGGCCGGCGCCGCTTCGGAGGCGGACCTGAGCCAAGGTAAGTGTGGAGAACCAACAGTCAGGCTGTGCATCCCACAATTCTTTGTTTTGTGTGAGAACATGGGACCAGAATCACAGCTGAGACTCAGAAGAATCAGTGATGGCGACATCTGGCGACAGCTGTTTTCAGCCACTGACTCCACTGAGTTTTGACCGCTGCGGTCACTTGTTACAGGGCCGGTACTCAGTGGTGGATTTGGTGCAGCCCACTGATCTATAATAAACACCAACAGTATATTATTGATCAGTGGTGCAGCCCTGCCTCAGGTGTGTGGCTGCATCAGACGGTGCTGCTGGTAAAAGAAAACATCAACCTGCCAACGTGTTCATATTTTCAAACGGCAGCAGCCACAAAGCGATGTTTCAGTCTGTCAGTGTTTCTGTTACCATAGCGCTCGCCTGCCTGACCAATAATGGTCTTTCTAATACCAAAGAATAACACCACATACACGTTCATTCAGAAATCAATCATCATTCACTGCAGCGTTGATCCAAAACAGGAGACGTTTCCTGGGAAATTCAAGTCAGCTGATCGATGTAGTTGGAAAAAAACAAAAGTGAAACTGAATCTGACTGACAGCTGCCGTATATTACATCATCTCTGAATGTCAGGCGTTTGACCCATGAAGTTGTTGACGCTCTGTTTCTCTGCTCCTAGACCTGAAGGGAGGAGGGGATCAAAACAACAACCGGAGGAAGAAGCGGAAATGGAAAGATGGAAGTCCTCTGCCAGAGATGCCCGACTTGTCACAGACGCAGGACGTTTACTCTCAGGCTTCGCCCTTCAGCTCACAGTCTCCCTCAGTGCCTTTGGACTTGCAACAGGTCAGAGATTCTTTACTTTTTTCTGAATTTTATTGGCTATGACAAACATGTAAGAGTATGAAGTCATAACAAAGAAAACACCAGAGTTTAACGGCTGATACATGCTCCATTGCACATTTGCATTTTTTTGTAATTTTCAAGTCTGCTCCTCAATTTTTTATGTGCTGTAATGTGAATGTATTTTTCTTTTTTAATGTATTTGATGATGAATAATGAATGAATAAATAATGCATTATGTTTGTATTCATTCCCAACATTGGATTGCAGGACTCTGACCTCACCCAGATCGACCAGCTGCAGAAGTCTCCCGTCTTGCCCTCGTTGCCTCCGGCGGCCTACAAACCCGAAGTTCACGTCACCAAGCTCAGCCAGGAGCTGCTGGCCTCCTGTGAAACCTCCGGGTTTGTCTTGTGTTCTCAGGAGAGTTTGACCTCACCTCACAAGCCCCTCCCTTCTCAACCGAAGAGCCCGACGTTTCCGAAAAGCCCCGCGTGCTCCGAGAGCCTCGTCGCTTTGTCAAAGAATGCAACATTCCTTAAAAGTCCTGTATCTTCAGAGACCGACCAAGGAGAGGATGGAGAGACAGAGCACAGTTCAGGACATTCTAAAAGCCCAGTATTCGGCAGGACTAATGAGAATCAGGACTCCCTGCTGGCCTGCAAATCCGACGTCCAAGTCTGTGAAACCTCAGGGTTCATCTTATCCTCTCAGGAGAGTTTGACCTCCTCTGAGAAACCCCTCTCTCTCCGGCCTAAGAGCCCAGTATTTCCCAGAAGCCCCGGCGTCTCCAAGAACCTCGCTCCCTCCAATAGCACATCCTCGCTCAAAAGTCCCGTTCACTCAGAGACGGACCAAGGAGACGACGGAGCAACACAGCAGAGTCATGGCTCTTCTGTAAGCCCAGTATTTGGCAGGACAAGCCCGGTATTTGGCAGGACACCAGACACCAGGAGCCCCCCTCAGTGCCTGACAGAGGTGAGCTCTTCATCTGAGGAAAATATTCAGTTTTCACAAGTTTCATTTGGTCCACTGTTTTCTTTTTGTAACTTGGTCATCCTCCTCCAGGTGACTGTTTGTCTGGCTGTTGATTTTATTCACCCCCAAATCTGAAATTGTCTTTTGACTATCTGCCACTCGCCATCCTCTCGCCCACAAGGCATGAAAGGGTTAAGTGTCTTGCTCAGGGACATAGAAAGTCATTATGTTGGCCTGCAGTGATCTGATGACACTAGAGATGTCATCAGACATCATGTCAGGGGGGCTGATTTTAAGTTTTGGACAACTCAGAGTGCCACACCGATCCATGACTTTGAATTCATAAATTAATTGGATCAATGATTTAAAATGACCCAGTTTTCTCCTGCAGAGGGACCTGACATCCCTGAATATGTGAGAAGTCACTCAGTTGTTGATCTTTAATTTGTGGCATGTTGCACGTGGCTCAAGGTCACATTTTCCAAATTAAAGTTGTTTTACATTCAGTGGTTGCAGTATCTCTAATCTCCATCTAAAGGGGGCAATTTATTTATTTATGTATTTATTTATTTTCAGAAACATCTGTACCCAGAAAACTCAGTTTCTCCAAAACACAATTAAAGTCCGTGGGCGACATCATGTCCATTTTCCATCTATCTTATTTTATGTGCACCTTTTTAGGCGTATGTGATATCAGTGTAGGTGCATCAAAGTTGGTGTTTTGTGTTTTTTCCCCAATTTACTCTGTTTATTTTGATTGCAGGGAAATGGGATTGATCGTGATCACGGTGACGAGTTTGGCCAAACCATCGTACCATCTAAGTCAGGTAAAATAATTTTCTTCTGTATTTATAATAAATTTCATGTGCAGTTTGAGCCTTCTGGAGGTTTGATTTCCTAATTCAGTGATGGCAGATAAAGAGCACAGAGTTGCATCAGATCCTGTGTTGGTAAATTGAGTAACTTGGTGGTTAAATTGCTGATTTGGTTTCCTTCAGGCCGTGAAGAGAAGCCAAATGAAACGTCCAAAGACTCAGCGACAGATCTGACCAGTGACATCACCCTACGCTGGTCAGACGAGGACGAAGACGTAACAGTGAGTCTGATTTAACAAAGTCCGCTGACTGTTCTAGGTTGAATAGCATGAAGATCCAGTGTGTCAAATATCTCATTCATCCTGTTTTATTATTATTATTATTATTTTATGTATATAATTATTTGATTGTACTTTCATAATGTTTCTCAGGTTCTCATTTTTATGTGCAGTCTAGAAATAATTTCATAGGAATGGTTTTGTGTTTGTTTGGGAAACTGTTGTGATCATCTCCACACACACATCTGTGCAACATGAGCACTGTGCAGCTAATAATAAAATGTAATTGAATTATTGATTAAATATTGAAGAGTGGAGTCCAGCTTGTCCATGTCAGTAGGGGAGGCACTTCTCCTCTGTGCCTCTGGACTTTGTCTTGGTTGTCTGTCCTTTAGGTTCAGATTCAGAAAACTTTATTGATCCCCACAGAGAATCTCCCATGATCCTCTCTGTATGTAAATGAGAAAATGCAGACTCGTTAACTGACAAACCTGCAGCTGAACACATCTCGTTTCCTCTTGCTTATTTTTGATAATCTAGGAAACAAAAGTAGAAAAAGTGGTTTACAAATATTTTGAACATCATGTCACAATCACTATTTTCAGTATTAAAAAAATCCAAATATTGTTGTTTGTCAATCCCCTGCTGCCTCCGCCTCCCTGCCTCCTCAGCAGGTGGTGGACTCGCCCAGCCCCGTCTTCCCAGAGGAGAAACCTCCTCACAACCAGAACGCGTCCCCGAACCACGCGGCTGCAGCCTCTCCCGGGACGTCCGGCGCCTCCTGCAGGTAGGGAGGCTTTAGACACCACGCTGACAGGAGGCTTACCCTTATGTTTACCTGCAACGCATATTTGAATAAGAAAAATTTGATTTGTTCATAATTGACTTAAAAAGCACTAAATGTAGCTCTCTGTTCTCATTTCTTGCATTTTAAAGTTTTGTGATTTGTTTCTGTTTTGTGTTTTCAGCCTGAAGCAGCAGAGAATCGGTGCAGCTGAGGAGGCGGAGCATGTCGCTGCTCAGAGGAGGGACAAACCGTCTTCCTCTGCCTCGTCCTCCTCTCAGCAGCAGCGAGCAGAAACGTCCGCCACCGAGCCGCCGGTCAGCGGGGCCGCCGCCGCCGCCCCCTCAGCGGGACCCGGGGCCGAGCCCACGGTGCACTACTACTGGGGCGTTCCCTTCTGCCCTCGAGGCCTGGACCCAGACACATACACACGGGTGAAGAGTGTTTTGTTTTCATTTGTATCGCTCTTTTTCTGTATGTTGTATAGACTCATAACTAGATGGTGCATTTTCTGTTGGAAAAGTAGTGGCCTGTTGTTCTCACCATGTTTGGTTTTGAAAGTCATAACTTAAATGATCAGAACTCTGAACTATTTGCGTTAAAATAACAACACAACAGTGTCATATGTTAACATCTTATAAGTGTAACTGGAAAACACGTTTGCAACCAGTTCAATGACTTCAGGATTTAAATGAAGGAAACTGAGTGATTAAAATGTTAACATGTCATCATGTGTAACGGCCCGGCGAAGCCTGCAGACACATGATGTGTTTACTGAACTGAATACTGAGACAATTTGTGAAAAATGGTTATTGTGATCGTTAAAGTTTAAAATCCTGTAACTTCTATTTCATCATGTCTGTCGTTCACTCCTCCCTCTGCGCCTCCTGGTGTCGTGTCGCCTCCTGCAGGTGATCGTGGCTCAGATGGAGGTCTACGAGAAGAGTCTGAAACAGGCTCAGAGACGCCTGCTGAAGAAGGCCGAGTGGAGCGAAGCCATCCTGCCCCAGCCTGAGGTGCTGCTGCGCTTCTCTCATATTGTTTTTTTACATTTCTTTTGTAAATATTGGAGCTGCTTTGGCATTCACTCCTGTTCATTCGGTTAATACAGTTGAAATCCCATTATAAGCTAAAAAAAATTGCTTATTTTCCTCTGCATTATTGAAATAAGCATAAACTAAAGAAAAATATGTTTTAATAAATATGCTTCATTTTTTTACAGAAGTCCCCCTCACCGTCGTCGCCTGCTGAATCACCTCAGCTTCATGTTCCTCAAAGGTAAAACCTGACACAACTTTCCCAGTCTAATGATAAATGGCTCATACAGGTTTTAAGGAGGCGGTGATGGACAGTGTGCAGCTCCTCCGTCATTCAGTTTTTTTATTTATTTTTTTTAACGAGAACGACTGCCGTTGCTGCACATGATCTCTCACTGTGCTGCTCATAACTGAAGGCATCAACCATGTGATACAAAACACTGATGTGAAATTATTTTAATACAACAAGCTTTAGCCAAAACATTAGAACTGCAACCATGGCAACAAACACACCTGGTAAACAAACCATGAATAAATTAAAGTAAGATTGTAAAAATCTTCTGTAGTTTCAACCTCCTGAGTGTTGAGATGCAGTAACGACTTTTTGCCACAAGGTGTCGCTTGTTTGTTTGAGAAGTTAAAGGGAGGATAATGTTTATATGATGAACTGTTGTCTAAAAACAAAACTGTGACTTTTAAGTGAAAGAAAACTGTGAGAAAGGGATCTAAGTAACTTGTTTTCCAGGCTCCTCTTGCACCTGGAAATCTAACAAGCTGTTTTGGAGACGTTCATTCATTTCTCACTCCTTCACTGATTGGCTGCTGATTGGCTGGTTGTATTGGTGGCCCCGCCCTCCTACGTGGCATTAACAATGGCTGCTCCCCCACTGTGCTTTGATAGTATGACAAGAAGATCCATCCCTTTCACACACGACACAGAGGACGGTTCAGCAGCAAAACGTTTCCAAACTGTGTCATCAGATCACCAGGAAGATGTTCAGATTTTTTTTTTTTTAAAACATGTACAGAATAATAGTCTGAGCTAAACACGCCCACTTCAAATATGTTGCTCAAACAAATAAACCTCTTGGTCTTTTATAAGTACACATCTGCTGTGTTGTTCCACTGAGGCCGACTGTGACTCTGCAGCAACACATAAACTGAGATTTCAATTCGTCTGCAGGCGAGGTCTCAGATTAAGAGACAGGAGACCCGGTGAAGAGTCGTCTGCTCCTGCAGCCGAGGAGGAGGAGGAGGAGGAGGGGAGGAAGGAAGATGGAGAAAACAAAGAGAGAGAGAGGAGGAAGAAAGAGAAAGAGGAGGAGGAGGCAGGAGGAGGAGAGGTGGACCTGTCCGACTGTGAGGTCTGCCCAGGTACTGAAGTCATTCTGTTTTTTATTTTTACAGGATTTTTTAAAATAATATTTTCAGTATGTTACTTGAACTGATTTTTTTTTTTTATTTAAATCAAATGCACTGTTACTTATTGAAGGGAAACACCTGGTTCATTTAAATATCAGGACACCGTCAAACAGTAAAATGGACCAAACTGTAGAAAACATCACCAGAGCTGCTGATAATGTTGCCGTGTTTCAGGAGTTAGTTTTTTCTTTTAACAGTTATTATTCCCTCGTCTCAAGTTTTTGCCCACTTTTTTTTAGTCTTAAATCTTTATCCTTGATGGTGAGACTGCTCATCTAATTTCATGTTTGTTTCGTCTCTTTTGTACCAACAGAGACCCAACTGAGTGACAACGACGACACACAGGAGCTGATAATGTCCACAGATAATGGAGCACAGGTGTGTGTGTTTTATTTTGACAATACACCACTTTCTTTTTTTCTGTACTGGAAACCAGTCTGGGTCGCCCTTCAGAAGTTTTCTCACCTGAAAAATAACAAACCAGGAGAATTTCATTTAAAAGTACAGCTTAGATAGAAATCTACCTGCAGGTCACAATATTACAAGATGTTTTTCCCGCTTGGCCCAGCCCTCTCTTTCTTTTCTTTTTTTCTTTTTTTTTTTTTTTAAATCTAAATTATCACCATGCTCAGTGTCTGGCAGATTAAACAAAACCTGGTGTCTTCTTCTTCTTCTTCTTCTTCTTCTTTGTTTTTTGAATAAGAACTTTTCCCTGCTTGGATTTCAGTCTGACTTCACCCTCACCTTCCTGTTTCGTCCACAGCCTCGGTCTGCAAGCCCGACGCTGCCTGAGATCCGGTCTCTCCTCCGTCAGCGGCCTCCTGACCAGGAGCAGCAGGAGGAGCAGGAGGAGATGGAGGTGGACAGTAAGGCTGCAGCATTATAAATAAAATCAGAAAATCGAAATAACACAGTGGCTGCTGCAGTGTGAATTTTCATAAATCCCACCAGCCTGGTGACGTGGCAGAGAAAGGAAGCTGAAAATGAAAGGATTCTTTTTTTTTTAAATCATCTTCCAGATTTTAGAGTCTGCTCCCTTTCAAATCCAGAGAAGTATCTGCTGTAGAAGAAGAGAATATGACAGTGTGACTGAATGGTTTTATCAAACTTCACAGACCCGGCAGACAGAGAGACGGAGAGCAGCGTCCCCGCCAGCAACACCAACGGAGGAGAAGATGTGATGATGGAGGAGGAGGAGGAGGAGGAGGGGGAGAGGAGGGGTCCTGAGGCGGAGCAGGTCCAGGACGGTCCAGCGCCGCAGATGTCTGTTTCTCCCGGACAGGACGCAGCCGCGGCGTCTCGGGGCGGCGAGCCGCGCGTGGACTGTCCCATCTGCCAGGGCTCCTTCCCCGCCGCCGACATCGAGATGCACGCGGCGTACTGCGACGGGGAGGTGGAGGTGGTGGAGGAGCTGAGGCCCGAGGCCGACTGCTACCCAGGTGAGACGGGGAGTTTCTTGTTTTGGTCTGGTTTCCATGGAGACGGAGCGAAAAACGGAGCTGTTCAGCACTTTAGAGGAAAGAAGCGAAATAAATATTCAAAACCCAGAAGTGACGGTGACATGCTTTCTTAAGAAACTTTTTTTGGAAGAATAAATCTCATAAAATGGTGGAAAATGGATCAAAGCATGAAAGTTTCATCCAGAATTTAATTAACTGATCAGTCAGTCAACAGAAAATGAATTGATTATAATTTTGATAAGAGTAATCATTTTTGTTATTTATAAAAGATTTGCTTACTTTTTTTTATATAATTATAAATTCATCAGACCAAGGAAACAATTATAAGAGCTGATTGTGTTTCTGGTAGTTTCTGATGAGCATTTGTCATTTTACAGACAAAGTGATGAATCGATCAATGAAAATTATAATCAATAGATCAGTCAACGATGAAAGTAATAATTACTAGCAGTTCTGTGTCCTTCCAATAAAAGTCGTGTTTTCCTTAGAATAGAAGTGTGATGTAGCTTGCAGCCTGTGTTGCGTGTGTGTGTGTGTGTGTGTGTGTGCGCGCGCACCGCGAGCTGTTCTGGAGAAAATGTTTTGGATGGCAGGCAGTGTGTGATCCATCTCTGTCCCGCTGCCCGGCGTCGACAGCCGCTCCTCGAGCCTCGTAGTTCGGTCTGATGCGTCGCGGTTTGAGCGGTTGGGGTGACGCGGCCTCGGCTCGGCTCGGCTCGGCTTGGCTCTCACAGCGTGAAAAATGTTTTGCAGCGTCTCTGAGGCCTCGCAGGAAGAGAAGCAGACGAGGAGAGATGGTGGCGGCGGCCGAAGAGGCGGCGGATCCCTCCGGCCTCGACAGGTGAGTCTGTGTGAACAGAGACGTTCAGCTGTGAGACCTCAGCCTGTTCTGACTGTGTTCTGATCTGCCACAGACCGGCTCAGACCAGACAGAGGTGTTTCGTCTGTCAGAGAGTCGTCCCTCTGAAAGACTACAGCCGACACACAAACCACTGCATGCAGCGCCCGGCCGCCAACGCCACCCCGGTACGCCTGATCCAACTGAAGCATCTGCTCCAGTTTCTCTCTAAAGTTTTATTTAAACTGTTTTTAAAACGTAGCAGCAAACTGTGCAACATCTGTATCAGTCCAGAGGGCTTTTTACTGACTGTTTTTGCCTGATAGTCAAATTATTTTTGCAGCTGTTTGTTTTCTTTTGTTTGTTTGTTTTCCTGGGAGTGTAAATCGCTGATTAAGATGGTTTCTTGCTCAGACCAGATGGAATTTTGAAAAGTCTATTCCAGACAGGGAAAGTCACTGGATCTAATAAATCCCTTAGAAGTCATGGAATATCATGGAATTTTGCCCGCCTAAATTAAAAAAAA
>OMLF01052504.1:19466-31621 GCA_900302615.1 Holocentrus rufus
GAACAAAAATGTAAGAATGAAAAACTGTGAAAAACAATCAGACAACAGGATTACTTTAACATGATGTATAAAAAATAGAAAAACATTGAAAACATTTTCTGCAAACATTCTATTAGATCACTGCAATGTGAGGCTTTTTTAAGAATCACACGTTCGGGTTCAAAGTGTCTCATGTGAGTTCAGACTGAAGAGCGACTCAGTTTGATCAGGAAAACCAGAACCTGCTTTATAAAAACCTGTGTTATGTTTTCAGAGGCCGGCCCGTCTGGATCCAACTTCAGCAGCAGAGCAGGGTGAGTGTGTGTGTGAGAGTGTGTGAGTGTGTGAGTGTGTGAGTGTGTGCGTGTGTGTGTGTGTGTGTGTGTGCATGCGACAAAGCTGCTGAGCAGCAAAACCATCAGAGAGGAAGTCTGTGCGATGGCGCCCACTGATTTGCAACTTAAACACAAAACTGTGATGTTAATTTAAGAGTTCTGTTGTCCAGACACACTTAACAATTAATTTCTGCACTCATGTCACCAGGATCTATTTTTCAGTCTCGTTTTCTGTCATCAAACATTCAGTCAGGTCAGAGATGCTCTGCTGTGTTTTTGTGAGGCTGATATCAGATCCACATCCTGACACAAATATGAATCATAGAAGAAATGCAAAACAGGTTCAGCTTTTCATACAAGTGTGGATTAATATTAATTTCTTTAACCATGTCATCTGTTGCTGTGTCACAGTTATATGAAGTGTCAGACTCCATCTCTAATCAGGTCTTTTAAACCAAGGATCCATCATGACTGAAACTGGTCCAAAAAGTTTCCATACTGAGTCTTAAAGTAACCAGTGAGCTGTCAGACAGCTGCAGGTGACTGAACAAAAGTCCTCATAACGACCTGGATCTGGATCAGTCTTCATCAGCAGGGCTGTGATGAAGAGGCTGCATGTTTAAACTTGATCAGTTTGAGTTGTGACTTTTCTAAATCTGTTCATCCCAGTTCAGAATCAAAATGCAGGAAAATCTCTTCCATAAAATCTGGATCATTTTTAATGTTCATTTCAAATTGTTTTGTTTGAACTGGGATTTATTTTAAAACACAAAACACATAAAAATCAGTGAACCACATCACATGTCAGATCGGGGGCCGTGTGGACCAGACCAGACCAGAAGGAGCCAACTGTCTGATTCAAGGAAGTTAAAGTCTCACATCAGTGGAAAAGACAAATGTGTTCATGAAGTGAAACTTCATTTCTCGTGCAATCTGTCTGGTTCCGGTCTGGGGACAGATCCTGGTTCTGTTCTGATCCTGGTCTTTGTATCTCTTTGTTTCAGAGACGTGATCGATCTGCGGTTCCAGGAGGAGGAGGAGGAGTCTGAGAGCGCGGCGGCGTTCAGGATCAGCAGCTCGCCCATCCGATCCTTCACTCCCATCTCAGAAGCCACAGACTGCCTTGTAGACTTTAAAAAACAGAACCGGGCCAAGAAGCCCAGCCAAAGACGCAGATGAGACCCGACTGAAAACACGAACCGCATTCACTGAAAAAAACTGGAAACAGGAGCCTTAACGTTCGACCGTGGAGTTTATCAGGTTGCTTCAGACATTTTGATTCATATCCAGTAGCTTTACAGACGGATCCTGACCAGGTCGCTGATGTTGGATTTTTGAAAATTGTTTATGTTGTTAAAACACTGCAAACAGAAAAGGACAGGCTAGTTCTGCTTTATAGAAAACCTGGAGACTCAGAATTCACATGAAACCTTATAAAACCAAGCTCATGAACAGTGTCAGCTCCCCTTTTCTACCACTGAGTAATATTTTGTTTTTGTTTGTTTGTTTGTTTGTTTTGGGGTTTTCTTGTGTACTTGTTTAAGTTTTTTTTTTTTTTTTACTACCTCTTCACTTGCAGGTGCCAGTTTGTCTTCTGTCGGTTTGGTTGAATGTAGATTTGACTCAGTCTTGGTCGCTGAGTCAAAAACAGTTTATCACGTTTATTTTCCTGGCTGTTGAGTATCTGGTGAAAACTGACATCATTTTCTTATTTAACGATCACTAATTATTAATAGGATCATTATTTTTTTCCTCATGGAGGATCATCACATGTAATAAACCTGCTAGACGAGCTTCTGTCCACAGAGTCCGCTGGGTGAGAGACCAGGTTCCTTCAGTCGAGAGTGACCAGCAGGTGTCGCTCCATCTGAAGAGTTCGCTTATCAATCACTTATCAGGATTTCAGACTGTATTTCAGTTTGAATGCTGATCTGAAATCAGATTTTGACTTGAAATGGAGTCTGCAGGATTTCGAGAACTTTTTATTTTTTGAAATTTAGCAGCTGCTCACATCCTGAGAGTCTTACTCACAGGATGGAGGTCAGAGGTCAGAGCTAAAGTTTCTCTGAACGAGGAGCTCGAAAACAAAACACAACTAAACAGAGTCAGACGTCTGTAGTCGACTGTCTGTCCTGCTGGATGAGAGAAAACACTAAAACCCCTGACTGCAGAGAACGATGGATACAAACGTCTCCAACCAGTTTTGAAGCTGCTGTCCTTGTTTCAGCGCCTGTTCAATGGTAACATTTATTAGCAATACTAATGCAATTCAATGGGATTTGAAACCATTTGTCTCAAAATCCCATCAAAGTGTTTGGCTGGAAAGTCTTGCATGCAGTGTCTGAAAACCTCAAATCTCCCTTTAATTAACACATTTGATGCATTAATATTGAGCTCAGCTTTGTTCCATTGTAAGTCAATGGAGCAGAGATGAATTTAGGAAGTTATTGGTAAATGTTTTTGGAAAGAGTGATGCACAGGTTTACTTTTTACTCGCAGCTGGAACATAGTCACTGTGTCCTCTTATTTCTTTTTTTTATTATTATTATTATTAATTGTCATGCTTAGTTCATATCATCAACAGCAAACATTTCATCACGTTGTGGAACATGATTTATGACTTTTTGACCAAACAAGCCTATTGGAAAATGCACTGTGAAATGTTCAGACTCAGTGCAGTCAGGTGTTTGTTTGTTTTTTTGTTTGTTTTTCTTTTCCTTTTTCTCCTTTATTCCTGCAGAGTCGACAGAGAGGAAATAATTTGTGCGCACTTCGCCGACAACATGGGCCTTCAACACTGTACAGGCACTTTAGGTTGAAGTGAGGTAGTTGTTTGACTCACAAAGTGGAAGTAAACACTGTAATGCACTTAAATCACGTGTTGCTTCATTGAGGGGAGGGGTGCAGGCTGTGTGTGTGTGTGTGTGTGTGTGTGTGTGTGTGTAGCTGTGGAGGGATGCACTGTATTGCATTGAATTATAATGTATTTTTTGTACATGCTATGGTGTTTTCTTTGTACTGAGAGCTCATATTGTATCATCACAGCAATAGAAACAAATGAACCTCACTTGAGAAACTTGAGAAAACAAGATTTTCTGCTGTATATCTCAGTGCTTTTAATTAATGCATGGTCAGATAAAGTATTAAACGAAGTGTGTCAGAGAAAAAAAACCCCTCACATCATCCTCTCAGGTCTGTCGTTTCAACTTCCTGTGACTCTGAAGCAATCCCGCGGCCTTCAGAGCGCGCAGACTGTTATTTTGAAATTCTCTGACACAATGTGGAGTTTCACCAACCAGACTCCGGTGTGCACCCGGCTTTTGAGACAGAAATCCAAAACGCTGTTTATCCGTCGTGCAGCTTGACACTCATCAGTCAATATTTCAAACACTCTATTTTTGTAAATCAGATTTGCCAAGATGATGTAACTCAGCGTGTCTCACCGTTAATACCAGCAGTCATTCTCTGAGCCTGGATGTCCGATGTTTCAGCAGGTTCAGATCTCATTCAGCAGTGAAAAGAGACAAAAACAATAAATTGACGTGTTTTTCTCGTACAAACACGGGATTATTGCCCATTAGGCTTGAGCCGATATCCCATGATATCAAATATCGTGACATTTGCAGCCATATGCAGTACATTCTATAATGTCAGTGTGCTTATTTATTATTTTAGCTTCTATTTGATTTTAAAAAGTGTGAAATTGTTGGCACTGTAGCAAGTGGTGAGTTAGATCAAAGTTCAACTGAGCAGTAAAAGCACATTTTAATGATTCTACAATTCATAAAACATCAGAGTTGTTGAGGAGATCCATTTATATTGTATCTGTCTTCTACATGACACCATTACTATCAAAAGATCTCCAGCAGCTGGTTTACACGCCTCTGGCCTCAAGTCCTGGTCTGTCTGCATTATCTAGATCAGAAGGTTCAACCTGTTTTTCCAGTTAAGGCTTTTGTTCAGATGTAAACCTGTGTACATTTTAGCTTCCAGCTGAGGAGCTGGAAGATAAAAGAGGTCAGATCCGCCTCACCTGTCCGCAGCAGCTCACACTGGTCAGCAAAGAACATTCCAGACCACTTGAATGTTTTCGTTCTTTGCATAAGACCAGGAGGCAGGTTCCTCTTGATAATGTGTGCAGATAAAGAACACTTAAAATTAAAAAAAAAAGCCAAAACTGAGAGAAGTCAAAAGAAGCAGCTGTAATTAACTCTCCTTTTGGTGAGAATAGGGGACATTTTTGCCACAGTGCTTATCAAAGTGCTTCTTCACTCAGCAGCCGAGTAGTTTCACCTGGAATTCTTCAAGGCAAAAGGAGTTTAGCCTCTAGCAAATAGTGAAACTGGTTTTGTCCTTTATCTTGTAAAACATTTTTTGTGGTGAGCTTCTGGAAAATGAAAATGAAACTATCTTGCTAAACAAAGAAACTTCTTCAGTAGGATCTCATTTGATATTTTGAAAATTATTACTTTCAAATAGCCTTTCAGTTTGAGAATTTTTTTCCCCCAGTGAAACATCATATAGCAGCTCTGCCAGCTGTGCCACCAGAGCAGCCCAGCAGTTCCTCTTTAAGACGAACACCGCTGGATAGGTTTTTTGTTTTTTTTCCCAAATATTCCTCATTCCATTTTACTTAACACAGCTAAATAGATTTCCCCAATATCTTTTATTTCACATGTGGATCTTATTTTTGTCCAGAAATGACATCTCTGGCTCCAAGACTTCCATTAAGTGTAAACCATAGTGTGTGAAGAAAGTCCCTCAGATGTCTGTTCAGGATCTCAGTCCGGTTGTAACCTCGTCCATCGTGTTCCTGTTACATCACAGACGTTTGGATGATTCATTTTGATTTAATGTTTCATTTCCTGACTCTGTTTTCACTAATCCTCTGAATTTGACAGTTTGGAGCGCACGGCTCTGCCCTCGTTACGCACAGACACCTGTCCCCGCAAAACCAACATGCAACATCTCTGCGTTGGGTTGCTTTTCACTTTAACACGATCATAACACGGTGTCGTTTTATTATGTTTGTGATGTGTGTGCGTGAGTTTTGTTGTGTTTGTTGTTTGTGTGTGGTTTTCTTCCGTTAAACGCGCCGGCTTTGCTTCATGCCGCTGCGCGTAATGCGTAAAGATCAGTGGAGCCGATCCGGAATGTGGCGGGACTGTCATGAAGGAGGCAGGCAGGCTGCGGGATAATTATGCAACAGCGACATTAAACCTCCCCTCTCCCGTCTCCAGACAAATGGGTGTAAACACTGTCCCAAAGAGACCTGCTGTACTTTTATTTTAAGGAAGTTGCCTTACAGCTCCAGTCGAGCGGAGCGGCGCAGCGCAGGACGCAAAATAAACTAAAGGTGAGTGACACTTCTGTTTATGTTTTTATTTGCTGGTCCGTCGGGGCTGTGACGCGATAACACCAGAGTACCGGCTGGAAGGCGCTTTTTTGGAGAGTAATAATGTGTTTTGTGTTAATATCAGGATCCTCTAGTTGGGGAGTTCCACAACTTTTTCATGGACCCCAACTGAATGAAAGCATTAGACCATGGATTCCAGCTTGATGACATTTTGCCTGAAGGAGACATATTTGAGAATTTTATTAAAGACATCATTAAATATCAGTGTAGACAGGAGAAGGAGGGAACACTGAAACCTGTAATCCAAGCTGTCATCATTGTGATTCTCATTGTGCTGAGCTCAGAAAGTTCCACCTCATTTTTCTGGGGTCCTCATGGAGCTCAAGGACCCACTGATGGTCCCTGGACCTCAGTTTGGGAACTGTAACACTGTACAGGATGAGTGACTGTAAAGTCTGACTTGGTGGTGTCAGATTATGATTTCAGTCACCTGCAGATTAGATCATCAGATTAACTTGAAATCTTCTGATTTTACACTTTAAGGACTTTTCTTTATGAGAAATTCTGCTTTTTGATTGTTTTTGCTTTTGGATAAACATTATACCTGATCGTCTTCACAACTTTATCATTAAACAGCTACAAATGCCTATAAAATCCCGTTCACCCTCACGTGTTTGGACACTGACCTCTCAAGCCATAATAAAAACACTGCAGGTTGGTTCATGAAGTTGTTTCAAACATGTTTTCCAATCGGGGATTTGGACTAAATCTGTTTATTGTTGGAGAAAGTCAGGAAGTTGGAAAAGAAAATGAAAAACAGACTCATAGCGTAGTGCCAAACATTTTCAAGCTCCCATCTGCTTCCAGTTACAGTCAGGTGGGAGAGTCTGAGCAGTGAGGCAGGGCGGCGCTCGAGTCGAGCATGCGTACTCTGTCAAGGTGGGAAAAAAAAAATGTGTTACAGGTTTCATTCATGTTGTAGCTTCAGAAGCTCTGATATCTGCCTGCATGCTGGGAGGCTTTCCTGCTGAGCTTATTCAAGTTAAAAACTTAGAGAGAAAAAAGACTCTGTTTCTATCAGATACATGAATGGAAATGATGCAGAAATAATCTCCAGGGAGCTAAATCTCAATTTTCTGGATTAGTTAAACTGATGGCCAATGAGAAAGGCAACTAGATTATTATAAACTAGTATCATGAAGTCAAGGGCTCAACTGACAAAAACCTGGAATGAGCAAGTAATCTACCAGAGAGCTAGTCTGACAATGAGAACCATGTAGAACCATCACATGCTTATTCCACTTTTTTTGTCAATTAAGTCTAAAGGGTCCTCACTTCTGTCAACCTGAGGGAATTTGACAAAGTGCACCTTTAAGTTTCGTCACGTAAACTAACTCCAGTTAAAGTTACAGTTAGGTTGAGGCAACTAAAACAATTTGGTCATGGTAAAACGACTTTGGCTAAAAATCAAAAACGATTTGAAATCTTACTGGTTTGAGATGGTAACTGAACCTGGTCTGTCAGATTCACCTCCCTGACCTCCAAATCCAGATTTATTCTGTGTCAAACTGCTTCCTCTTTCTCGTGATGCCTCCTTCACATTACCCTTTTATTGCTGGGGAAAGTTTTTGTTTCTTTCTTCACATATACATACAGATAATCCTGTGGTCCGGTCCAACATATTTGTTATATAGGGAGGTGAATGTCTGATAAGGGATTTATGGATGAAAAGATATAAATGTTTATCACGCCTCTGTGCCAGAGAGGACAAACCAACTTTATTATACAGGATGCAATGAGGCACTGTAGTCGCAGGATCGTGCAAAGTTGCAGACGACAGCTAAATCCCCCGTCTGGACTCAGGCCCTCAATTCATAAGATCCATCCCGGCCTCCATGTGCATCACATGTCGCTCACGTTAGCGTGGTGTTTTTGTTGGGGTGTGGCTCCGGCTTGTCTGAGACCCACAGATCCTGTCCCTGCCTGCACGAGGGGCGGCTGCACTGCAGATCGAGCCAAGTTTTTTTTTTTTACTAGATAATTGATCTTAAAGAGTTAGTGAGTAAGAATTTTACTGGTCCATGCACAACATGGCTGTAATATATCTGCAGGGGTTGACAGGGCTGCTCATCAGTAGTAAATGTCTCAACAAAATTTTCAGCAGGTGTTGAGATCTGGATCACTTTCTGGATTGTGTTCCGTTTCAGCTCAAGAACTCCAATCCCCCATAGTTCAGCTGTTCAACATAGTTTATTCTCAAGCGATATTATTTTACATGTTTCTACATGTTTTGCGTGGTGAAGTTTCCCCTCCTCACCAGACATTTCTGTTGGATCTCCAGTTACGTGACACTGTTGTGAAAATAGGAACTCACTGTTTGTTTCAGTGTTAACGATTGTGTCAGAAGTCACAGGCGACTTAAAGCCCCTTTCACTTATTTCTTCCTCTCTCTTCACCTCCGCTCTGCCCAGATGAACAACACAGAAGCCAACAGTAAGAAAAGCTGTCCAGGACCCAAGAAGGCCCGGCTGAGCGAAGGCGACATGGTGCCGAACCTGGACGGGGTCCCTGCAGAAATCCTCTGTAAGGTAGAGTTCACTGAGGCCGGAGACTCACACCATTACACCGCCGGTCAGCCACGTGTTGGAGTTTCCCCATTGGCTGTTGCTGTTTCAAACAGTTTACAAATCATTGTTTAAACAAGGTTGACATGGGTGAATAGCAATTTTTGTGAAATGCTTTTCGGAAAGAAACAATTACATATTTTGTCACATCTACATTAAACTAAAACATTCCAAGAGATTTTATAATTTTTGCATGGTTATTTGTAAAGATATATTTATAGGGTTCTTTCCCAAGCCGGCAGCCATACTGTAGTTCCTCAAATAGTGGGCGGGGCCTTTATGTAGCTGGCTTTTATCGGAGGCAGGCTTTTTTTAGAGAGAGGCCTTTATTTCTAATTCCCTCTGTCTGATAATTATATTTGCTCATATTTTAGTATTTGTCCAGGGAGCAGAGTGAAAGTCACTCTGCATTATTCAGTGTAGACTTCCTCATTCGATGTCCAGCTTCAGTCTTTGCAGATTTCTCAGCTGATACAGATGTAGGAAGTGACTGGACATCTATGAAACATCAAAAAAGAGGTTGAGAGGTTTCCTGTGTGAGGTGCAAGTGCATTTTATTTCAGAAATGCAAAAAGCACAATGTGCAGGGCAGCAAATATCTCAGTGGAACCAAACCAGAAACGATGCACATAAGTGACGTGTTCAGATCACAGGTCGGTGCCAAATGGTGAAGTCATATGATTTTACCAGACTAAAAAAAAAAAAAGAAAGACTGGTTCCTTGCCAAAGAGTCTGGTAAAGTAAACAGATATATTCGCGCTGCTGCCAGCTTGCCAACTGTTTTGTTTGATGATCGTCTGGTGACTTCATGTTTAAAAAGTGACCAGCATAAACATTAAGCACCTTTCTATGATTGTGGTGAACCATGTGGCGTTACGGCTGATTTGACTCACTCATGTAGTCCAAGCAGGTCTGATCACAGCGCAGCTCCGAGCTGCTGCAAATATTTTGTTATGCAAATTCACACATGACATCATCTGGAGACTTCTAGTGACGTTTTGAGCAGCCAGAGGCTACTTTCCTTAGAAGATTAATAACAACACTATTTACACCCTGAGGCCTCTGCCCGCTGTTCAGTGTCTTAGATTTGATGTAACAGGATTATGGAAATTTAACTGCAAAAATGATATAATGCTAATAATGCTAATGCTATAATCCGTTGTCCTGGATCAGGATCGAGTCCTCGTGCACGTTTTTGCTTCTGTAACTGTAAATTATTTCAAAACAAGTTTGAAGACTGAATGGAATCAAGTTTTTGATATTTTTGGTGCTGAACTGAACTGAACTAATCTGAACTGAACTAATCTGAACACTAGTGGCACCGTGCTAGAAGGTTAGGGTTAGGTTGAGCTTTTTATTTCATCAAAGAAGGCGAGGTCGAGTATGACAGCGTCCGTGTGTGATTGTGTAAGAGGCTTTTTATTTCTCTGACAGTCAGACATTTAACATTTTTATGATTCCTGGAAAGTTGATGAGTTCGGTGGCTTTGAACACATCGCGGGATTCCAGGAAATGATGAAATCAGCAGGCGATGTCGATCTGATTCATGTCAGACACATCAGACGGTGAAGGATGACAGTGTGAAGGACGTCCCAAACAAGGGAAAACACTCCTCTTTTTTGCAGAAGTTCAAGTGTATTTAGAGCTCTTAATCACAGCGACAAGCCCACAGTTCTTATTAAACAAAATGACCCCTCTGACAGGAATCCTCCTCGCATGCAAGAAAAAAACTCCCATTTATCAGAAGAAATGATCAAATCTCCCTGCTGAGGGAGTTCAGTGGTGATTTATCAAACTGAAAACCCAGACAGGACCGATGAGGTCGTTCTCAGACAGACGTGATGTTTCTCGAGCTGCCAGGACACAAAACTGAGGTCAAAGTCACGCTCATCTTTATTATCTCAGCAGGAGACGTGCAACTAGGCCTTAAAAACGACAAAAACAAAACATATAAATAATGCAAAGTGCAAACTGATCTTTTTCGCTGTTAAATAAGAAAAAAACTTGCGTGTTGTGATGAAAATTTCACTCAAATTTAGAAAACGTGAGTTGGGAATCGACTGACTTTCCACATCAAACTGCTACTCAGCAGCACCGTCAGTGTGAACTGAACTCTGAACTCGTTAAATCAGCAGTCAGTCCTTCTTTAAACCCAATCAGCGCTTCTTGTTTCGTTTTTCCTCCCTGCAGTCCATTTTTTGGAGGTGAAACTTTTCTGTCCGTCCTGTTTGAAGACACTGAGCTCATTTGGTGACATTCAGATGACCTGGCTCAGAGGACGTATGGTGTGTGTGTGACCTGATCCAGACTTACAACACGTCAAACTTCCCCTCCTGTGTTTCATTCTGTCTCATTCACTCTGCATCTTAAACAGTCAGATCAGATCTGCCGTAAAGTCAACATGCTGCCTGTGTTTCCATGTTTCTGACACCACAGGAAGCTGGGATTTTTGGTTCCAAGAAGTTTAGAGTTTAGATCAACACTTGGTCAGTCACCATGGTAACGCCCTGAAGCTGACCTGCAGGTTTATTTGAACAAACATCCAGTTATTTGTCAGCATTTTTTTTATTTACTTCTTTTGCATACTAATAAATATTAGTCTTCACTCTCCCCTGTTTTCTCCGCTGCCTTTCTCTCTTTTTTTATACCATCCTCTTCCAGAAAGTCACAAGTCTGGAATCCTCTGCACTGTAAAACTATAACCTATAATCATCTTCCTCACCGTCTTCCCGTACCTGTCATGAGGCCACAATTAACACAAAGAAGAAGTTATAAAAATATAACTTACTTGAACTTTGATCTTATATTTCATTTTTACTGCTGTTGAGTTCTTTTTATGCCAGTCGGATTACGGCTGAAAAGGATATGCAATATATCAACCTTTGAAACAAATCTTTATTTGTTGAAACTTCAGTCAGCAGTTTCCTGCCACACCAGCTCACACTCCTCTGTCTGTGCTCATATTCTGCATCGCATTAAAACATCTGAACCCAGAGGTGTGAGATATGATGCAGTGGTTTTCTTCAATCCTTTTGTCTGCGCTCCATTGATGCTGTTTTTTGAGGTTCACCTGCACACGCCTCAACCAGCTCAGAGGTGACTGAACTCACTGAAACCGGCTCAGGTTGAGCCATGGTGGTTTGTTGAACTCAGAGTTTGTTAAACCACTTACCCCTCAGGTAGAAACCCAGCAACCTGAAAGAGATACATCACCCATTATTCCACATTATTTCACGTTTTAATTGACACTTTAACAGGGCAGCTGTGAACCTGCCAATCAAACTTAAAGAAAACACCCATTTAAGGCCATTTATTTTAATGTAAATGTGGAAAAAATGCATATTTTCAATTAAAGTTCAACAGTAAAAAGCTGTTTCTTGTTCTTGAACAACTTTAAAATAACATCAAAGTTAGTGATATGTCCCTTTAATAATGCCATCAGGTGATATGATGCTTGTAAAATAATCCACTTTGCATAATAACATAATGTGTGACATATCCCTGTAATAATCCTAAAATTAAAGTAAAATTACATAAAATGCAGATCCCTTAAGATTAATTTTGTAAAAAACTGCAAAGTGTGTGACTTGTACCTTTTCTAATCCACTTTTTAAAATAATGCATAACACATCCCATAATAATCCAGTTTGTGTAATAACATAAAATGCATGACACGTCTTTCATAATCCACTTTGTGAGACAATGTAAAATAGACGGAATGAACCTTTATTAAACCACGTCAGAATAATGTAAGCTGCACAACGTGTCGCCACGGTGATGCAAACGGTCACAGTCATGATTGAGGAATGAAGTCGGTCCCGCCTGATATGTAAAAACAGGAACCAGCGTGTGAGGACAAGA
>OMLF01052507.1:0-11794 GCA_900302615.1 Holocentrus rufus
CTGATGTCCAAAGCCAGCCACTCTCCACAAAAAAGGACAAGCCAGTGTTTTTCAACACATACTAATACCTGTCACCAAAATGATCCAACAGATCATTTACGTGTTTGACGTTTATATCATACGTTTATATCACAATATCGTACGCAATATCATAGGATATATCTTAGGATCATAGGAGTTTTTTGTTACCAGAATATCTGAAACAATTTTACACTGTAAATTTTCTTTCATAAAAGTTAATTCACTAGTAAAAATGACCATCTTCTTCTATTGTGGCGCTGTGTTTCCGAGAGTTTCGAGCATCAAGCTGTTTCTCAGTAGTGAACTCGCCGTCAGTGAGCGCGCTCTGCCGGCATGGAGTGGTATAAACAGAACTGCTGTTCTTGCGGAGTATATTGCATTCGGAATTCCAGGACCTGTTCGCCGGTGTGTTCTTACATCTTTTGAAGTATATGGCCAGCTTAATGCTGCACCAATGTGCTAGTGCTGTATTTATTTCACTAAACATGACTCAATTCAACAGTGTTCAGCTGGAGGTGCACAAGTCAAGTTATTTGGTTTAAAAACAAAAAAGATGTTCCTTCCTCCAACATACTGCAATGTAATTTTCATGTTGCATTTTGCAATTTGAAAGTGATTTTAAGCCCCAGCACTGATGGAAAGACAGCTTTGGTTCTGACCAGAGCTGTCTCGTTGGTCTGAGGGTGTTTGAAGCTGATGATCTCCAGAGCCAAGGTCTTCTTCACTTTGGCCATGTCTGCCTCCCGGGCCGCCTGCAGCAGCGAGTGACCCTTGAACTCATCTACATGTCAGGGGAGGGAAGAAGCAAAAGCCAAACGTAAATGGGGATGTCACGCAAGCCTATGAACAGCATTTAGGTTATAATGTGACACCATTTGCACAAGGGTCATCAAAACCTGATCAGTGGTGTCTGAGATGTGTGTGATGGATGAAAAAAATGGAAGGAGAAACAGCCCATACTTCTTTATTTTCATTGTAGAGGATATGTGTGGATTATAATCAAAGTGTTGGAATGAAATCAATTCAGGGTAAGTAATTCCCATCAATTACACGATGAATGTGTAATCAAACAAACTGCATTACATCCATCACACTGGAGGTGGAAACACTGACTGACTAACATCAGAGTTCAATTTAAAGGTCACGGTCTTCCTGTAAACCAATATATCAATCTATCCCTCATGTATATTGGGTGTGTGTGTGTGTGTGAGAGAGAGAGAAGAGATTAGACAGTTTTTTCCTCATCATTCTGTGTGTGTGACTCACAGGTGAGCCTCTCTTTGAGCTCTGGGGTGGGGGCCATGTCCACTGCACTCTTGCTGTGACAGTTGAGCAGGGTGGGGTCGGCCCCGTGGCTCAGCAGTAACGAACACACCTCCACTCGGTTTTTAGACGCTGCCTCGTGGAGAGGAGTGAACTGCCACAGGTCCATGGCGTTAACACAAGCTCCATGCTGCAGAGGAAATGGGAAAAGAAACCAAAAGAACACATCAGAGGTGACTAAATGTTTGCTGTCTGGAGGACAAAGATGTGTGTCAGGCATGAAGATGCAAGATCACACGCTGCTAGATGTGGTCATTCAAAAAGAACCAGAACAGTTACTGTGTAAATGTAATAGTCTGTATGGTGACTTTGGACACTGAAAACATTTTAATTCCGACTAATGTTTTTATTAAATCTGGGCTGAGCAGTTCTTAAATTTCTTGTTCTGTGCTACATAAGCTACAGTTTACATTTACATTACAAATTAATTCCTAAGTGACACCATTACAATGAAGAATTTTACATCAACATCTATCATTTGATTTATAATTGTGCACTTAAAATGGACCAATTCTGGCACAATGTCATTTCAAGATCAGAGTAAATTGTAAAGCAATTTACTCATTGTAAAATCCATCATTCTTTAGATTGCGTTTCTATTTGAGGAAAGTGTGACTTCATTGTATCCTACCATCTTTAATTACCCGTCCTGCAGGGGTATGTTCATCCAGTTTAAAGTAAAGCAACTGTACATTTTTGGGCCTTACTTTGAGTAGAAGCTCAGTGACCTCAAAGTGACCGTAGGAGCAAGCGTTGTGAAGAGGAACCAGGCCACTACAGGGACAAGACAGTCAGGTTAGTGTCATATAAATTTATTATGACAGATGCACCCACTGCTTATCAAATATCCATGACCCAGGCTGGGTTTGCAGTCTGGCTGTGGGTTCCTTCGCACCAAGCGCCTTACCCTTTGTCCTTGGCGTGGACGTCAGCTCCATGCTGGAGAAGGAGCTGAACGATGCGTACACGGTTGTAGCCGGCGGCCAGGTGGAGGGGGGTGGACTGGAAGAGAGGATAGCTTGTTAAAACAAAGCCGAATAGCTGATTCGGATGTATGCTGCCTTCAGGAGGACGGCCACGAGTGAGCGGCTGATTAGGGCAAGAAGCAATGTGCTGCGCCAGGCTACACTATGTGAGTTGCAGATGAATGGCGAATGATGGTGCAAGGTCAATGGAGTTCTGGGAAAATTCTGCGAGAAAATTCATTGGCTGTCACGACTTGTGTCTGACCTCAGTGAGTGACAACTATACCAGGTAGCATCAGCCACAAGACGTATCTACCATCTGACAACCATGTTAGCAAAATTAAAAGGAAAAAAAATCTTCCTACATCTTGGAGGTTTAAAAATGAGATGCAAATCTACTGACTGTTAATAAAAAATACTGAATTTCAAATGGCTGGGTGGGAATGCAAAGAGATGCAATGAGCAGGCTGAGTGTTTTAGTATGCGTCTCTGCAAGCCATTAAAGTATAATAATCACATGGCTTCCTTTCAGTCAAACAAATGTTAGTTTAAGCAAAGCTGCGAAACCAATTCCAGGAGCATTCATTCTCTACCCCAAAGTCTAGCTCAGGCCTACTTTACAATCAAAAGAAGGGAAACTCATTCAGTTCAATTCCCATGCAGTGGTATCAAGACAAAACCCAGAAAGCCCACTGTTAAAACTCAAGCCACAGTGACAGAATGTGCTGAACAAGAGTCAAATCAGCGTAGCATCATTCAGTGTTGGATGACATGAGCAATCAAAAGCAGATCAATTCATTGCCACGGATGACAGCACAGCACTAGAATGAGCGGTGAAATGCAGTTTTTCCATTCATTACAGAATACCAACTGAACCAACAGGAAATGTGAAGTAGACATTTTCACAGAAACACATTCAAGATTGACAAAATGCAGGGGAGCAGGCCTTCAGGCATGCATGAGTCATCATCAATAAAAGTAAATCAAACACTGACTTAAGAGCAAGTGACGAGAAAGTTGGAAGTGTGGGTGAGTGTGCAGAGGAGAGGACAGACGCTGAGAAAGCAGGCAATGGAGATTTTGAGCTCCTCTCCAAATCCATAAAGGGTGGACGTTGCCGTCCCGTCACCAGCCCGACTCACTCGCTCACATGGCGCTCACAAGGCACGCACGCAAACACACGCGTACACACACACACGCTCACACACAGAGGAGCATCAGGGTGGGATAGATGAGAGTGACCCGTATACCCAGGTCCATGATGTGCAATTAACAAGTGACAGCCAGCTTATTGGTCAAATAAAAATAATGGATTAAAAAGGAATTTGAACAAAAATAAAAATCACAACAGTGCATCAATCAAGTGGCTGTTATCAAGGTCGACTTACCAGCATTTTTTGGGATGTTGACTGATCGACAAATGTTGCCAGAGTCACACGGAAAACAAAACGAAACAAAAATTACAAACTGATAGTATCTTTTCACAGCAATTCTAACCTCCCTTTAGTCTATGACACAAAAGACCTAGTTATGATCCACTGTCTGATCCCTCAAACATGGTCTAAATTCAGTGTGACAGCAGGGTATAGTGAGTAAATAGCTGGAGGGTAAATGTGACTTCTTGTCCACCAGTTTTCTCTGTGGCTCTCGGAAAAGGCAGGGACTTGTTAATGCTGCCCAGAGGTTAAATCCCAGACAAGTGTTGGAAAATGGGCCACACTGAGGTGCAGAAATCGCTCAACGCTGACCCAATCTGCCGCAGCATAATGGCTTAGTTCATGCAAACTCCAACTATGCAACAGACCTAAAGGGGTGAGGAAAGGAGTAATGCTATGACTGATGAGAAGGATGAGTGAGAAATTTGGTTAGGAATGTAAATATAAGTTGGGCAATAAATATGTCCACTAAGGGACTTTGTTAGCAGTGGTGAATTACTATGGTACTGTGCAATTGCCAATTATGCTTGCCAAAGCCTATTAATGTGCAAGTGTTTAACATTGATAATAACAAAGGACCTTTTTTTGCCAGGTAAGAGAGGGGCTGTCCTCTAATAACTAAATGCTGATGGGTAATGCATGAGGGACAAAAAAAGTGGGAGTGAATAAAACCGGTGCCAAACAGGATGGAGGAGTGAAATGCACAAACAAAAAAAATCCAAACCTACACAGAAATTAGCGATGCTAAACAATGACATTACAAAATATTTGGGAAAAGGGCACTCCAAAAAAGTGCATCTCGGTGCCTTTATCATTTATTCAACAAAAACACAAGCAAATAAACATAATCCCATACATATTCTGTCTCCTCTAGATATGGTTTGCATTTTATTCTAAGTGCCAGTGAAATCCTGAGGTGGCAGCTGTGTTTTGTGCTGGGAAACACTACGGTGCAAACTTCAAAAAAAGCTCTATTCTACTTTGTAAACCCTGGACTGAGCTTCTGGTCTAAGATGAGGAGTAATCTAAAAGAGCTTGTGCATCTAAATGGATTTCAATATTAGGTCTCAAATAATTCTGCTCTAGCCCTTCGCATGGAAAAGTGATTATCCAGGGGAAGAGAAAATATTGCTGCTGGGATACCTGGCAGGCTGAATAAACACAGTCCAAACATCCTGCAAAACATCATACCCCCCCTTTTTTTTTTAACCAAAAAGATTCAAAGATTGTAAATCGAAAGCAACGGCTTGTCTACCTCAGTTTACCAAATAAACCAGATATCTCCAAAGAATCAAATAAACTAATCAGTGCCTATTTCCTCTGACAAAAATGAATACAAATCACAGCCACCAACCTAATGTAATGGGATGAAAACACAACTGACGAACTGGGGTCTATGAAGGAGCAAAAAGGGACATGGAGACGACAAGCCGAACCTACACGCAGCAGAGGATTAATGACGTAGGGTAAGGCGGAGGAAGAGATGTTATGACAGAAGCAAATGGATTTAGAGAGATGGGTCTACTGACAGAATCACACATGCACCATTAAAGGGAAATAAACGTCTATGTATGCAGCTCAGCAGTTTGTCCAAGCTAAGGCAGCCTCTGTTAAAAATCTCCCCCCTAATCCAATGACATAAATCCTCTTCATATTGCATCATAGAGACTAATCCAGCCACAATCAGATGGTGGGTTTAAATCTACATACATATTGTCTAAGTCAGGAACCTTCTTGCTATTTTTTGGAGTGTAAGGAATTATCAGTCCTGGTCAACATAAATTATCTAAGGTGTTAGAGCAGCTCTACTGCAGGTCTGAGCTGGCGTCTTACCTTGCGGCCATCACTGGCATGACAGTTGACATTTAATGGAGTCAGCAGTGCCATCAGCTTTTCTTCATTTCCACTCCTGTTATTACATGGTAAGGAACATAGAAGCGGATGTGTCGTTAGTGTTCGTGTTCTGCATCAAAATATACATGAATGGTTTCAGCAAAGCAATCTGAGTAGTTAAAGATGGAATGTGAAAGTGCTGAAAATCTACAGCCAAGTGAGATTTGTCAAAAATAAATGGTTTCTTCAGGATATTTTACTTGTTTACACAACAACGGTTGTTTATCACTTTATGTGAATCAATTATAATAAGACATTTGGATTTCACACAATTATACATTAATGTTTTGCTGTCATTGCTTTCCTGGGTTTCAGCAGAGAACTTTAGTATTATATGATCTCAGTGTTTGTTCAAATGCTTTTTGATACTGACAAGAATAAACTTCTGGGCAGTGGACTGAACACTGCAATTTATAGATATAGAAATGGGTTTAAAGATAGCAAATAGGAGCAAAGCGTACTGGCTACTGGCAGATTTAGCTGAACATCGCTTACTTTGTTAACTGTTCAGGTAACTAAATGAGCTGTGATTATTCTTTGATTTCCGTTGTTTTTTTATTCTTATAAATGACTTTGATGAAAACATTTCAGATAGCATTCATGCACGCTTCCCACAGTTCTGTATATTTAAGGTGGGCAGACCAAACAAAACAATACCACTGCCTTGCCTGAAAAAATGTGCTAAATATGGAGCCGATTTAGGCACAACATGCCCTGCGAGTCAAGTAATGTTGGTACACCGTTACAGCTTAAGCTAATAATAACATATTAGCAAGTCCTGTACGAACTGCTGGAAATGATAAAATAAACAGGATTAATACCACAAAATGTCTCTTTCATGGCACTGTAAACCATGACCTGTCTCTGCATATAAGAGAGCATTCTTTACTGTGGGTGTTGGTGCTTCTGACATAGACAAGTGAACTGCTGTGCTTCACACCTTGCCACTTCACCTCATAAACAACACACACTGGAGAATTCAAGCTAAATTTGAACACAACATTGAGGGAAAGAGGAACTGCGAAGATGTTTGAATGTAAAAACATATTGGGAAATAGGATTTGTCTACCATGATAACTTGACACAGACACCCACCTTGCTGCTTCCAGGAGTTCATCCTTCTTGTATTCACCTGGATTAATACAAATGTTCAGATTAGAACTCAGCAGACTACATGCACTCAAAAACCACTTAGATTCAATTCTCATCGCTTATGTATTATTGCGAATGTTACATGCATTTTGCCAAAAACTGTATTTACTGACAATAATGGAAATAGACCTAATTGGGACATTATCCTCAGTTATTGTGCCTTACATGATGAATAATGACAAACCTGATCGAATATATAAGTGAGCAAGCAAGTTTTTAAATTAACACAAAGTACCTGATTAAACATGGATTTCGCCATAACACTTTCTACAGGTTCCTGGTAATGTTGCTGATCTACGTAGCATGCTCTAATCTAGTAGTTATTATACATCACTCAGGATAACGGCATCAACTAATTTCCAAAATGTAAATGTGACAGGAGTAAATGAGGGGGCTCACCAGTGAGCACAGCCTTGGCTGAAGGGTCGGCCAGATCCAGTGCGGATTTGCCATCAGTGTTGCGTATGTTCGGATCAGCCCCGTGCTGGAGTAACACTAAACAAGAGAAAATGGAAAAGCATGATTGCAAAGATCTTTATTTTCAACAACTCAACAACAACAAGATGTATGTTCTTTCTTCAAGCCCTGAGAACCATGTTGCATGTCTTCATTCAGCAGCAGTTGTTTACCACAGTCAAAACACTGCCACTGCTACAAATAATACGAAATTAAAACAACATCATTTTACTCTCTAAGACATAAAAAGTATTGTGCTAACGTTTACAATAATTGTTTCCATTTTGAGCAAGTACCCAAAGTATATCTGTGAGCACTCCCACAACACTAGATTCATAACTATGGTCATAGCAGAGACAAAAGTGGAACCTAAACTGAAATTACTCCCGAGAAACACAGAGACATAAAATTACAAATAAAGTACAATAAGAATTGGCATTTTAAGGCAAATACCAGTGTCAGCAATTGGGAACATTAATGATAGACCACTTTTCTCCAAAACCATATTGAATTAAATCATGGAAACAAAGGCGGCACATCAGTTATTATAAGCCCTCACCCGAACAAACTCAATTCTAAAACGCAGTGAAGGAAAACGCTATTTTCAGTTTAAGCAATAGCCCATTTACTGCTGTCCAGAACTAGCTTACATTTCACCCAATTATTCTGTAAAGCACACAATATGTAATGAGACTTTGCTCCCACCCAATTTATTTATCAGTGCAATATCATCCCATGTCAAAAAGGGGGGAAAGTTCTGGATAACTCTACAAGCCTGATAATGAATGTGTATTTATCAAGCAACAAGCACTCAAAATGGTATTTCACTTTGGTAGGACTATGACAATGAACAAACATAACACATTTGGGGAGGGTGAGGGTAAACTGACACTTTCATATGCCCTAGATATCTGTAGTGAGGCAGAAAGCAGACTTTATTGTCCACTTATCATTTACACATTTTAACATACATTGTGATTTTTTATATCAGACAAGAGCCTTGCTGGTGTCTAGTGGAGAGAAATGTCTGGTGGAGAAGGCAAACCAAACACCCAGGGGCAAACTCTGAAACCTTTTGGCTATTTGCTAGCTTTAAGTTCCAATATTTTTAATCACCATTGACATACTTAAAAAAGAGAAGAATCTAGGCTACTGGATCAACTAATTTTTTTTCAAGGAGTGTCTGTCCACCCCTTCAAAGCTGAAGAACACTCAACACACATCCCAAGCCTTGAATTACATTTTACGCCTTACCAATGCACACATCTATCTTGCCCTTGATGGCAGCCTCATGTAATGGAGTGTAGTTCCAGTTATCTCTGGCATTGGGGTCTGCACCCTGACACAGGAGGAGACTGACCACTTCAGCATGGCCAAAGGAACAGGCATTATGCAGGGGAATGAGCCCTCCATCATCCCTGGCATGCACATTGGCCCCTGTCTGCAAGAGGTGCTCGACCACATCCTTTCTGCCAAAACCTGAAAAAGAGGGTTAAACCACATTTGGCTTTAGCCTTATCCAGCACTGGTGCATCACCATATACAGGTATGGCACTTTGGAGTATAGGAAATAATAACTAGAAGTTGATGATCATCCCTCTAAAAACACAAAACTAACGTTACATCATTTTCTTACATTTAATTACGTCATTCCCAACTCATTACAGCAGAAGTCAAATCATAGAAATCAAACACTATTATTTTAAAGGTCGTAATAAACGTTATAGTTTCTTCTATTCAGTGAAGTTAAGCGGGCAAAACGTAAAGTTACACTTATCTAAATCGCTTACATAGTAGGTAAGTGGGACGATTTCACTATTGCTGTTCGGTTTAACTTACTGTTTTATTTTTTTGTAATCGAACAGGTTCTAGCTCTAAGTTACAAACGGGGATTCAAGTTACTGACGGCCTGATCAGCTTAGTTTGGAAATTTTGGATCAAAATATAGTTGTCAAGCAATACTGTTACTAATTCAAAATTGTCAATATTACATCGTGATAATCAAGAGGGTAAATAACCACTATTAGCCATAAATACGTCGAACAAGAAATAGCTCCTATGTTAGCTATCATTAACGTTAGCTAGCCGTTACGTTAGCTACACAACAAACGCTGTCGTATCATTAGCTTACTAGCTTAGCTTACCCGCAGCGAAATGAAGGGGGGTAGATTTTCGGCCGGCCATGTCCTTTGCGTTTACATTTACCGAATCGACAAGTCTTTTTACTCGAGAAACATCGCCATTCCGGCAGGCCTCGAACAATTCCCTGAAGGCCCCGCCGATACCGCTGCTGCCGTCAGTGGGGCTAGCGGCTCCGGAGCCTGGGCTGGAGACGCTGCTAGCCCCGCCAGAGGTTGTTGTGGTGGAGCTTGCACTGCTCGGTAGGACCGAGACTGGCAGGTCCGGGGAGGCCAAAGCTATATCCATTCCTCCGCTGCATTCCCGTTCACTCTCCGGGGGCCCGACAGCCGAAGTCAACAGAGCCATCGGCGGCGAGCCCGGAGCACCAGCCGAAAGTGAGTTGTTTCGTGGCGGAGACTGTAATGTACTTTGCTGTTGTTGCTGCTGCGAGGAGCGACGAGACACCGCCATTACCGCAGCTCTCAGGCAACAATAATAGCCGTCCCTCGTTTCCGGTGAAAGTGGTCCCGTTTCCTGTCAGCTGTTTACTCTTTGGTCGCTGGCAGCATATTTATTTAAAATTCATATTCTCACAATAAATTATCACATCTAATGGTAAAAATGTATGATACATTAACTAGGACATTTTTAGTTTAATACGCCAAACGCGTATTAAACTAAAAATAACATCACTCATGCTCAAAAAATGAACTGACTCTGAAACACAAATTCTGTCAGGAAAATTAAATGTAGCAAAACAGCATTTGCACAGGAATGCATTTACTCAGCTACTGTGCTACACTGGATTTTAGTCACTGGACTTAGGAATTCATACAGCAATAAACTCACAACAGCAGTACTTAATCTCTGCAAACGCTTATACACCAAGGATGCCACTATCTTTCATGGTTTTCTGAACTAATTACACCTTGTTAGATTACTATTTGCCCCTAACTGCATTTTTAGAATAATAAGATTAATAACAAAGCTGAAGTAGGTATGCTGTAAACAGGTTTAATTGATGTAGCTCCATTGTGCCTCAGATAATCTGCAGGATGGAAAGGATCAGGATCACAAGTGTCCATATCTTCTCTCTTTCTCACACATCAGTTTCACACTGGATGGTTGTTTCAAAGGTTTCTCATGCAGCACCTTTCCATACAAAATATGACTTCAATTTGTTACCCATCAATCATCCTGTCTTAACAGCTACAGGAGCTCCATCAGCTGGGCCATTTTCATATCCCGCGTGAGAAAGTTATAGTTTTCTTGGATCTATATTGAATGGTTGGCCCATCACTGATTACATGCAGTGAGGCTGCTGTTGGGTCCAGCTCTCTGAAATGGGAGAACTTTATGATGAGATGAGCCCAGATTGCTGATGGGTCATGGCACATTGATAAGCTAATTTTTGGTATGAGCCACACCAGTATGAACAGGAGCCAGTTGGTTGGAATTACTAAAATGGATTGCAGGGATCTCATTCCTGTACTTATACAGATAATTCGTAAGATGCCCTCATTCTTAGATTTTCAGCATTCTTAGAGTGGAATACTGATGCCCAATGCTAAAGTATGTTTTCATGTCTTTTGTTCCACACACTTTCTACTTCATTGTTGAGTGACCTGTAAACATTTCTATTTTCAAACCACCAGCTTTGCTCACCTGCATCAAAGGCAGAGGGTTGGAGTTCCTTATATCTTAGCAACCACAGCACTCTTTATACACTCGTTGATGCATTAGTGCATGACAGTGCACAAGTGCAACAAAATGTTGCACTGAATGTTAGTGCATAGGCTTATACACACTACTCACAATAAGTTAGGGATATTGTGAGATCCTCAGTGGATTTCATACATTAGGTGTTTGTTTCACTTCAGTGATTTTTGGGATAGGGAGGCAATTGTATTAGGGTGATAGACACACCTTATTTTGTGTTTTCCACAGAATGGTCTCACTGTGTGCAGTGCGCCTTACATATTGGAGCCAATACCAAAAAATACAAAAAGACAATCCTTTTCAATGTGGCATCAATTTCAACATTCTGGGGGTATTAAAAGCTGGTATTGTCAGTAAGTCATTCCCAGTTCATCATTCAAGCAGCCATGAACACACGACATCACTTAACGGACGAGCAGCGCCACCTAGCCATAGCGCACCTTCAGGTCGGTAGCAGGCAGTCAGATGTTGCTCGTGAACTTGGTGTGTCTCAAAGTGTCATCAGCAGACTTGCAGCAAGACACAGAACTACTGGCAGTGTTTGTGACAGACCCAGGAGTGGAGCCCCACGAGTAATGGACCGCAATGATGACCAGTACCTAAGGACCTATGCACTCAGACACCGTTATGCAACTGCCACACAGCTGCAGGCCTGTTTACGAGAAGTGAGGGGTACTAGGGTCCAGATAAACCATTCGCAACCGACTC
>OMLF01052508.1:0-10160 GCA_900302615.1 Holocentrus rufus
TATAAGAATATTTAGTTATAGCTGCTGGTCATATAAGAGCTCCATTAGGCCTACTACTAGCAGTTGATCTTGTAAAACCGATTATATCATATACTAAGTTCATATAATATCAGTGGTATAGTGATTATCACAGTACATTTATTTGGAGCACGCTGCACAAGCCAACAAAGCAGCGAGCTGAACTTTATCACTTTGTCACTGTGCAGGCAGAGGAAAGTGAAACCTGGACCTGCGCAGGATAAACCGAACTGGAAAAGCAGCTGCTGGTTCGCCCTTGCAGTGTGCCAGTGTGCTTTTCACGCACATACAGCACTTTATCCTGTGCACTTTTTTCATGTCTCTTATTGTTGCACGATTTTACTGTTTTTATTGTGTTGGTCACAGTTTCTATTAAGAGCTGAATGTTTTTATGAGCACACAACAGCAAATCCCTGCAGCTGTCAAGCTGCGGTGGCATTAAAGACTTGAATCTTGAATATTAAGAATGCTGACAGTCGCAAACCGAGGCCACCATCAGTGCAACACGGCACGCTGCGTCACGTGTCTGCTGCTTCAGGTGCCACGCGTTTTAAACTGAAGGTGACTATGCAGCATCCATGTGTCAGTGTAAAGGCTTGTAACTTGGAGCTTCAGCGGCATTGATGACAATTTTGGTTTGAACAGAGAGAGAGAGAGAGAGAGAGAGAGAGAGAGAGAGAGCACTCCCAGCACAGTGGAGGTCAGTACCCTGTTTTTACTTAATGAGAGTTAAAATATATTAAATACATTCCATTATACTGTATCTCTGCTTACAGAATTAATAAAGAAATTTGTTTTTCCTATTAAAGTGCTGCTGTGAATTGAATATGAACAAATTCAACTGCAACCCAAAACCATTTGAGACAAATGGCTAAATCCTGGTTTCCCTATCAACAAAGAATCTGAGCAATGAAGGAAACAGAAAAAAAACAATACAGGTCTGAAGCTCATATCACCAAACTGTGGATTTATATTAATCTGACATCTACCTCATTTTTTAGTCATTTAACAAACACTTTCATTAAAAGAGGCTTGCAGTGAGGCAGGTGTTTTTGCTTAAGGACACTTTGTGGGACACATGACTTTGGTGGGAATCAAACCTGCAAACTTCCTGTTATGAGATGGACTCTCTGACCATGATGACACCCTGCATGAATTTGCGAACCTAATGTGAGCAGGCAAGAAAACCCAGTTTTAAACATCATAATAGAACTCGAGGACAGCAGAAATAATTTCCTAAACATGCCTAAATTATAATATCTATGAAAGCAATTTCCAAACTGCAAGAAGCTGTATTGTGGAGGAACTCTAGTGTAGAATGAACTGGGATCTTTAGTGAAATTCTTCACAATCCTGATATTCAGAAAAGTAAATCAGATTTTTACTTGTTAGTGCTGTACAGCCAGAAGCAGACATTACTAATTCACACCAAGTAACTATGGCTTCCCCTGTCTGCTTCTTTCTGTCCAAAATAAACATAAAGGACATTAAAACACAGATGCTGGATGGACACTTCAACATTCACAGGTTAAAACAACAGATCAAGCTGTAAACATACGGTCAGTCCCATCCTCTGCTTTCCCTCTTGCGGGCGAGTTCTGGGATTTTGGAACGGTGGCCGCGGTCTTTGGCTCTGTAGCGTGTTCTGACCGACACCAGCTCCCAGCTTCGATCCTCCTCTGCTTTCAGCGCGCTCTTCTCTGCATCCGTCACCTCATGGTCTTTGTCCAGGGACAACCGCTGTTCAAAGCAGGTGGTCAGATCATCTACAGACGGTGTGGTGTGCTGCTGTCGAGCCTTTCGTCTCCTCCCTGCAGCTGAGGAGGCCGTGGTTTCCTGACCCCGGGCCTGCAGCACGGCTGTCAGCAGCTTTCTGTAGAGCTTCAGGCTTCTCCTCTCCAGGAGAAGTGTGGGATGCGTCCCTTCTCTCAGCCTGCGGACCATGTGACAGACCAGCGTTCCCTGATACAACCTGGGGAACATCAAGAGAAACACGTCAGAGCCATCACAACATCAGACAGAGTGGAATCATGGACATGAACTCGGGCTGGATGCTGAAGCAAGGTACTTTTTGGCACTGACCAAATCAGGTGGGTACACCAGAGCACTGAAACATGCTGTGCAGCCAGTCTCTAACAGTGAAGAGGCTTTTCACAGGCCTGCATCGCACTGAATGGCTTGGTGCAGGTGACTGACTGACTTCATCAATCTAACAAATGCTAGCTAAAACAAAGTTTGCACAATCTCAGGAGGACATGGCTCATTTTCTAGCTTCATCATCCTGTCTAGCTGGACAAGTCAGTCTGAAGGAAAATTATGCAGGCTTTGACTCCTGTGGGTTTCACCCTGGCCTGGAGACTTCCCTCACTTGCTGCTTGTGCCTGGCTGTGTGCCTGGAGGTATCCTAACTCGATGCTCAAACCACCTCAACTGGCTAGTGATTTGTTGTGCAGTCTCACCAGGCGACAGGAGGTTCAAGTAGAGGGAAACCCAACAGCTGGTTGAGGTGAATGCTGTCCTTCAGACAGGCCTGCCATTGGTTAAAGGCATGAACCACATCATGATCCAGCTTATGTGCAGGGTGTCTGGTCTCCAACTCCAAAGCTACAACACACATCACAAAATATTTCATTCAGATCTTATATTTGGAAAACTTTTGGCTTACCTCACTCAAAATGTCAGTGGATTTATCAGTGTGTTTGTCCATGTACAGAAACAACTGATGTCGACAAAATCCAAGATGTTTTGGAAATGTCACGTTTGCCAAGTCACTCTGATGTTTGATGTAAATGTTTGCTGCTTCTAGATTTATCTTCCACAGAGGGAAGAATAACTCAAATTTCATATTTCTCAGAAGCTCAGATGGCTTTCCCAAAGCAGGATGCAGTGCTAAGTGAGCATTTCATAGATGTGCATTCCATGTAAGCGCCAAAAATATGAGACAGCAGCTTCAGGTTGCAAAGCCACAGAGACATCCTATGCTGAACCCTATATTAACTTTTAACAGCGTACAATAATGTTAACTGTGATATTTGTGATATGTGATATTTTGGGTTTGCATTGGGCCTGGGACCTTTGCTGCATGTCACCCCCTCAAATCTTCTCTGTCTCTCTGCACTGTGCACTATCTCTTAAAGGCAAAAGAATTTTTTTTAAAAAAGGTTTTGAGCCTGTTTCCACCAGACAGCCTATCTGAAATGACAGAATTAAAAGAAAAATGGAAGTATGTGCATTCAAAATCTAAATGCTGCAGGAAGAAGGGAACTGCAGACAGTGATAATTTAGTACAAACACTGATGTAGCATTATGGTTAGTGGTTGGCAAATATGTGGAGGAACTGTGTGTGTGTGTGTGTGTGTGAGAGTGTGTGTGTTTGTGTGTGTCTTACCCCCGCTGCCAGCTATCTCTGTCTGTGCGTGTTTTGTCACCAGTCCCAGCAGCAGCGCCTCCAGCAGCAGCACCTGCAGCAGCTTCAGGTGTGGAGGAGGCCTGGACTGCTGCAGCCAGTAGCAGGTAGCGGCCACTGGGAGATGCAGGTGAGGCGGCAGGCCACTGAAACAAGACGGTTTCACCTCCAGAGCCTCCATCAACACCCGCAAACGCCGTGAGGACTTTGCCTGCAGGAGCAGGACAGACAGTACAAGGAGCAAAGATAAAGACTGCCACTAATGAAGACTTTCATTATTGGTTAATTTGATAATTTTATCAATTAATTGATTAATCATTATCATAATCTATGAATACATAAAAAAATCAACTATTACAACCAGCACTACCACTGCAATAAGATTTTGGCCTGCTAGTGGTGCTAAAGGAAAGGTCATGGACTCACCAAAGTTGACAAATGTCATCATCTAGCCAACATGAATGTTGTAATTCAATTTCATGGCGATCATAAAATAGTATTTGAAAAATAAGTGGGCAAGATAAAAAATTCAACTGCTGGTGACACTACAGAAAAGGCCATGGGTTCACCAAAATGACAAGGTTCCATCTTATAAGCAACATGAGTGTTGTCACCAAATTTCATGCTGATCCACCAAATGGATTTGGAGATATGCTGCCTGCTGGACCTAACTGCTAACAGACTGACCTACACTGTGATGCACGAAAACCCGAAGTATTCATTTTATAATGATATGGACCTGGAGCGTCATCACCAGAAGGGATACTCCTCGACCCCTCGCAGAGCAGAGACCTCTGGGCTTTGACCGCAGCATTGGAGAGATGATTTGGGCGGCGATTCTTCACGGAGCAGAAAAAGGAGCAGCCAGCCAGCTGCTGCTGCCAAGAGGGAGAGAGCCTGGAGTGGTTCAGTAAGGGAGCCACCACTCAGACCTTCCGCCCCCCTCCAAAAAAGATGCACTAGTTGGCCACCGTGGTCGACATGGACATACTACCAGCAGTATGGTCATCAACCAACCTCCAGCTGGTGACGGTGACCAGAGAGAGAGCCAGCATGAGCGGGATGAAGCCACTGTGAGTCCAGGTGGGAGACTCGGAGTTGGTGGACGAGTTCTGGTTCACATATATCCAAGACCTGTGCATCACCAGCCAAGACCTGCTGACCCGCCGGGAGCCTGTGTTGGTGTGTCAGGGGCCGCCATTACCTTAGGCATGGAGACCGTGGCTCTCCAGTCACGGAAGAACAGACCCAAGGACCAGCAAGCCAGCTGCCAAGAGACCACATCTCAGCCAGCACTGCTGCCCAGTGTCCTACGACTCCATCGACCCAGAACGTCCTCCAAGCCCACCACCAGCAGCCTGGCATCGCCACGGCCTGCTGTGAGCCTGACCACTGAGTATGCCGACCTTCCCGCCACTGAGACGACCGAGGTCATACATGGCCTGTGGTAACGCAGCAGCAATTACCTGGATGCACAGCAGCATCACCTCTTGAAATGACCACTTGGACATCTCTGAAAAGGATGAAGACTGCAAGCAGACTGGGCTGGTTCAGCGCACCACTGAGCCCAACCCTCTGCGCCCACATCGGCTGGCTCTTGCTAAACGGAAAGTGACAGAAGACAAAATCTGCAAGATGCCTGCTGCTGCAATCACTGAGCCCTCCAACGGTCCGTGGGCAGTCTGGCTCACGGTTAAGAGTGCTATAATGCTTAATTATAGCTCCGGACAGCGTTCCTGTGTGTGCGCTCTCTTTCTCCATGCCGCTCGCCACAGTATAGATTGTCACATTTTCATATTAATATTGAACTGTCATAATGTCTATTTGTTTAATTCACAGCGCAGCCGTATTTTGGTTCATATAATCAAATAAACAGCATATCAGATCAATGGAGCAGCTGCTGTCTATACTGCGTCTTTTAGTTTGGTAAAACAGCATTTGGAAACTACTTCCATGTTGAGAATTGACGGCATTGGCCAGAATACCAAAGTGAAGGATGGCGACAGAGATAAGTCTTCTGTCCGCAGCATCTCACTGCTCCATCTGTTTCAAAGGAGACGTGACTCATCTGGAATGAACCGATACCCTGGACAGGGGTGGGAGGGGGAGGAGTGATACCAAACCGAATTCTGATTTGGTTCAGCAATGTTTTTAGAGAAAAGGACCTCTCTCTGCTGCGACTGCTAATGAATTTTCAGATACAATTCAATTCTTGTGGGAAAAAATAGCACAGTTCAAAAAATGTGAGGAGGGCACGTGGCCCGTCAGTTTGAATGGGCATGACGCCTCTGATGTGGACCGAGAAAAGGAAGACAACAGCATTGGAGCGTAGTGCAGCTGGAATCAGATAACATTTGGAACTTTTATTTCATATATGACCAAAGTGATATTGATAATATAGTTTTCGATCTGTTTTGTTTCATACTACTCCTATCCCTTAAGTGTCCATTAATTTTCCAAAAACAGCTGTTTCTTGCATTATTATTATTTTATATACCTGTCTGCCATATTATTCAGATTTCATCAGTAGGTTTACTGGACTCTGTGTCCTAAGAGAGTCAAAATTTATGGCTGACTTTATGAGCCTGGTTTTATTAACTACTGTTTTGCCAGCACAGCATATTCTCATAAACCTGTAAATAAGATAACAGAATTATACAGGGCTTAAATTGTGCAATACAGGCTAATAACTGTTAAATAATGATATACAAGAGTTTGAGACTTTTCTTCTGTGATATGACAGTATGTGCAACAACAGCACTTTATCGAATTTCCACTCTTCTTAATAAGCTTTCCTTGTTGCTTATGAGAGTGGCATTTTTGTTTGTGGATTCTGTGACTCAGTTCAACACAAAAGAAATAGAATAGAAATAGAAATCAAAACTTATGTTTCACAAATGATTGGCCATTTGATACAATAATTTATGGCATTTTGGGTCTACAAATAAAGAATATCAAAATATCTTTAATAAGTTTGATAGCTTATATGAAAATATGGGCTTTATGCCAGCTGATGGATGTTCAAAAATATTTGTTGTTTTTGTTTCAGGAGGCTGAAGCAGAATTCACTCACAAGGGAAAAAGCATCTTCATCTGTCCCTGACCGGCCTCCTGGGATCACAGGTCTATTCTAATTTACAAAATTGACACTTCACAATGTGAAATCTAGGCCAACTATGTTTTCATCTCTGGATTAGCCCTGATGTGATGTCATAGGCTATGTATTGATGATGATGATGATAATTGTTGTTGTTGTTGTTGTTGTTGTTATATTGTGGATATTAAACTTGAGCTACCTTCTGCAGTGAGTCCAGTTTTAGCGCCTGAGCGGCTCCTCGACAGACGGGTCGGACCAAAACTTTGGCCTGCTGCAGACCCTCTCTGTCGTTCTCCTCCACCTGGACGCGCCGCCCGCCGCCCAGCAGCAGCCCGTACATCACCTGGCGGACCGGACGGGAGATGAGATGGGCGCTGGGCAGGCTGCCGTGGTCCACCATGATGCGCAGGCGCACCCTCCTCAGCAACAGCACGTTCAGGGTCTCTTTGGTCAGCCGGCCCTGCGTGAGAGGCAGTCGGGCCCAGTCCGGGACCAGACCCTGCGCCTCCGGGGGGAGGGGCGGTACTGTCCCGTCTGTGAAGAACCGGTTCAGGTAGCTGAAAGGCAGCTGGTACTCCTCCATGCCCAGAGACAAGGCCTGCAGGACCTCCGCTTCTCTCTGCTTGCTCAGGTTCCCCATCAGCCTCACCGCCGCCTCCAGGGCCTCCAGGGGCCGCTGGAAGCCCCTCAGCCAGCGGAGCAGCTCCTCCAGGCAGCCCGCCGACCCCGTCCCGGTGTGCCCCCAGCCGGGGGTCAGACCCATCTCTCCCAGCTTCACGTAGTCGTTCCCGGCCAGCGCGGCGAAGGCGGGCAGGATCTGGCGCTGGATGTTGAAGAAGGTGCAGAAGCTGGAGGCGGTGTAGCTCTTACAGGGGATGGAGCTCTGGGAGCCGGTCTGAACCACCTCCTTCCACCGGAAATGGGAGAGGGGCAGCAGCCCCGCCGGGAGGTCGAAGATGTAGAAGTCGCTGTCATTGGAAAGCACCGGACACTTCCACTCGCTGGCCAGGGCGGCGATCTGTTGGTCGGCCTCGGCGAAGCTCACGGCCACCGGGACCTGCAGCCGGGCCAGCGTCTGTATGAACAGCAGGTCGCCCAGCGGCGGTAGGATGTTCCCGTGTCTGCCCAGTGACATTTCGTGGGCTGTCCGGATTCTGTTGCTCGGCTCTTTTCCTCAGAGTTTCCAGCTTCTTATCGGTTTGATCATCGCCTCCGTCCAGCACCACGTACGGCTCGATCCCGCAGTCCCTCAGCGCTTTGACAAACTTTTCGATCAGGTCCGCGAACGCACCATACTCCCCGCCGTGCTTCTGGTCCAGACCTGAGCTGAAGTAGAGTTGGCTGCATAAAGTACAGCCATCGATCACCAGCCGGCTGTCCCTGAATGGGACGTCCCGGTAGATCTGGCTGTTGGCCTCGATGAAGCTGCTCAAGCCGTGAACCCCCATACTGATGTGAGCACCAGAACCGCTTCCGTGTTTAATCTTTTTTAAGTTTCACTTTCCTGACATCAGCATGATGTTCAGAACATGTGACCAGCAGGTCAAATAGTTTAATTCTTTATAGAGCTGTGACATAAAAAAAAGTCTGTGATTCATCTGCAGTGAGAAGGAATCAGCAAAAGGACAGGAAACGCAACAGAGATGTGATAATACACAGGGAGGAAAATAGTTGCTCATCCCTGGTGTTCATTTTCAGAGACTTGGAGAATCTCTGGCATGCAGCACTGAAGCTTTTCAACACCTTTCTAATAGAGTTAATGTTTATTTTCCCTTTAATTTGCCCCTGTCTGTAGATAACTGTGTTTTGTTTACATCGTCTCCAGGGAGCAGAGTGAAAGTTTGCATTGGTTGATTCAGTGTACAGCTTCAGCCTCGGCCAGAGCAACACTGGTTACATTCTGCAGTCACACTGACACACCCACATCTGCACACTACACACCTGATACACACTGTGGTCAAATACACATATTGCATCATTTATATCAATACAGAAAACCTTCCAGCACAATCACGCTGACTCAGCAGGCCTGTGTGCGACACTCCCTTCTGCAGGTTAAGATTTTCAAATTCTGACTGAGATTTAAAATGCAGTTTCAAAGAGAACAGAAGCTGTGCTCAGACATTTTCCTGTTTCAGTTCAGACTGGACTCAGTCCAGTGCTTAATACTTACTAGTTACTAGTTCTATTACTCCCATTACGGGTTGTTTGATGTTGCAGCTAATTTCCTTGCAGGTGATGTTCTTATGTGTTGGATTTTATTTTATTTTATTTTATTTGTTTATTTTATATTTATTTATTTTATTTTATTTTGTTTTATGACTATTTTATGGGTTGGATATTATTAATATTATCTGATTTATGCTTTGTTCATGTATTATGTGCTATATAACTGAGTGGTTTTAATATTTTTGTCTTTTTCTGTTTTTGTCTAAGTAAGCTTGCTAAGACAAAATCCATTTCCAAAACCATTTTTGGATGAAATAATGAATTTAACAGCATGTCTCCATCAAAATTGCATTTCACACCACAACAAAAGATCTTTAAGTGCAAAAAAAAGTTTAATCATTCATTCAGTGAAAAAGATTTAAAAGATTTAAAATATGTCATCATATCTCTGCTTATAGAGTTAATAAAAACATTTGTTTTTTCTATTAAAGTGCTGCTGTGAATTAAATATGAACAAATTCAACTGCAACCCAAAACCACTTGAGACAGATGGCTAAATCCTGGTTTCCCTATCAACAAAGAATCTGAGCAATGAAGGAAACAGGACAAAACAAAACAAGTCTGAAGTTCATATCACCAAACTGTGAATTTATATGTTACCTCGAGTATTTATGACAGCAATTTCCAAAGTTGCAAGAAGCTGTAGTGTAGAGGAACTTGGTAACATTAAAACACAGATGCTGGATGGACACTTCAACATTCACAGGTTAAAACAACAGATCAAGCTGTAAACATACGGTCAGTCCCATCCTCTGCTTTCCCTCTTGCGGGCGAGTTCTGGGATTGTGGGATGGTGGCCGCGGTCTTTGGCTCTGTAGCGTGTTCTGACCGACACCAGCTCCCAGCTTTGATCCTCCTCTGCTTTTGCGGAGCTCTTTGCGGCAGCTGTTACCTCATTGTCTTCGTCCAGGGAGAACTGCTGCTCCAAGTCGGCGGTCAGATCATCTACAGACGGTGTGGTGTGCTGCTGTCGAGCCTTGCCTCCCCTCCCTGCAGCTGAGGCGGCCGTGGTTTCCTGACCCCGGGCCTGCAGCACGGCTGTCAGCAGCTTTCTGTAGAGCTTCAGGCTGGAGGACTTCCTCCTCAGGAGAGACGCGGGATGTGTCCCTCCTCTCAGCCTGTGGACCATCTGGCAGACCAGCGTTCCCTGATACAACCTGGGGAACATCAAGAGAAACAAGTTAAAGGCATCACAACATCAGACAGACTGGAATCGTGTGTGAACTAGGACTGTATGCTCAAAGCAGGTACCTTTTTTGACACTGACCATCAAACAACCCGTAATGGGAGTAATAGAACTAGTAACTAGTAAGTATTAAGCACTGGACTGAGTCCAGTCTGAACTGAAACAGGAAAATGTCTGAGCACAGCTTCTGTTCTCTTTGAAACTGCATTTTAAATCTCAGTCAG
>OMLF01052509.1:0-13473 GCA_900302615.1 Holocentrus rufus
GGTGGAGGGGTGGCAGAGGTAGGCTTTGGCTTTGTGTGTGGGATTATTTGTGTGTGGGTGTGAGTGGGTGTATGTGTGTATCTGGTGGGACGGTTGGGAGGTTCACTGGTAATGAATTCACTGTCATGTGATTTGGGATGAAGTGAAAATGAAATCCATCCAATTAATTGCGTCCTGTACGCACTGAGCTAATAAGCGTGCTTTATAACACAATTACTTTCTGCATAACTTCATGGATCCCCTGCAGGGATCAATAAAGTTTTCCAAATCTGAATCTGAATTATTGATTTTTAATCAGCTGGATTGTTATGAGAGGCTTGGGATTCCATTTCTCAAATTTGATTTGTAAATCTCAAATAAAATGGCTGTGGATTTTGTTTGCATGGTGTTTATTTATGAGTGTCTGTTGTACAGACACTGCAACGTGGATGTTTCTTGTAAGCCCAAAGGCAGCTGGACTGCATGGCACTGAGGTAAAATTAATGCAAGAGTATTACTAATACTACTGAGAGCATGGTGGCATAAATTAAAGTGCATGCTGAATAATTTACTGCAAATCTCCATCTCTTAAATATAATAGTGAATATTTTCGATTGTTTGATACATTAAAGGCTCAGATTTAATGCATCTTAATGGAATTGAGTTGTTGCTAAAGAGACAATGCCTGCAAAACATGACAGTTCCCCTCCATCTTTTCTTTATTCACTTGATGCCTCTCCATAATGCACCTGTTTCAAAGCCTGACCCCTCATGCTGCTGCTCTGCCCTCCTATCCTTGCTGAGCTCTCTGTTTTGTTTTCCCTTCTCACCACCTCACACTACATGTTTTTCTCTCTCTCTCTCTCTCTGCAGTCATTCCTCCCTCCTCTGCAGCCCTTCTACATTTCTCTTCTCACCGCTTTTTCTATCACTCTTTCATGAATTCAGCATATTGTCTGGCTCTGTATCGCCCACCGCTTCCGCTCGCTCCCGCTCGCTCTCGCTACCCCTCCCCTCCCTTCTCTCTCTCTCTCTTTCTCTCACTCACTCACCCTCCGTCCAATTCTCTCTGTTTGTTACAGCCAGGTTCACGTCAGCATAATGTGAGGCTTGTTATGTATCAGCCCACACCTAAGAGCTGTGTCTCTCTGCCTGTCCGTTTCTCACTCTGTTCGCCTGTCTCTCTCTCCCTCTCCGTATTTCCCTCTCACTGTCTCTCTCTCTCTCTCTCTCTCTCTCGTTGACACAGTCTGTCAGCAGGCATCTGGAGATGTTTGCCTGAAGAGCCTTCAACCCCTGGGCAAGAGTGTCTCTCAAGCTGTATGGGGGTCATCTGCACAAATTGCTTTCAGACAGACAGAAAATCGGCACCAAATGATCATGTTCCCTTTCATGCTGAGAATGTACAAGGAGCCGTGTGACTCTGAGCACTGCCAAACAAAAATCCTCTTTAATGCCATTTTAATAGGATATCCTTTATATAAACATTTTAGAGCGAAGAGAGGCACGTTCTGTTCAAAAAGTGGAAAATCAACATGAACTTTAACTCTTTTGTTTTCCAATGTCTTGTTGAGTAAAATAACACATCTGAAAACAAAACTGTTGCAGTTCACATATTTAATCCTTTTGTCACTAATTGATCTCGTCTGCAACCTATTTTGGCTTTATTTATTTATTTATTTTACTTAATGTAATGTTTATTATATTTGTCTGGAATATTTCCATGAGATTTTTATTAAGTTATTCTGGAAACATTCTAAGGTTTTTAACCCTATTTATAAGCACCTAATAAACTTCCAGATCAGTGCAAATCAGTGCTATGAACCTAACCCTAATACTAAGTTTATAAGTCAACTGATGGTCTATTAGTAACAACCTGCAGCTCCAACAAGACCTTACAGTGACAGGTTCTGTGGACTTTCCTAACAATGAAAATATATGCAAAGTCTGATCTGAGCAGACCAGTGCAGGACCAATCATGCACAGACAGACAGACAGACAGGTGCAAGGTGCACAACTCACGTTTTGAGAAGCATGTGTGTAAAAACATGAATTGATTTGAGGTGCTTCGCTCTATTGGCAAGGAAATGGTCACCACTGAATATTTATTGAGGAAAAAAATCTATACTTTCCATAATACAGGGGCAAAGTGGACTAGCGGTGGGATGAATAGTTTCTATTTCCCCTATGAATGGTTTCCTATTTTCCTTCCTGCCTAGGCTTTATGGATTTTCATTCACTAGCTGCTTTTCATTCAAATATGTCTCCCTGACCACTCCCCTGTCATTTTGCTCTGCACTATTTTCAGAAGTGGCATGTTTTCATGTCCTAATGGATCTCAACAGGTTTACTATTTATCCAGCTGCACATCCCAAACTACTTCTCCAAGGCCTGTGAATGGGAAAGAGGAATTGAAGATAATAAAAGTTCACATGCGCTGAAAAGGTGTAATGGAAGCACTCATTGGCTTTTGTAGTTATGAATAGCTGCAGTACAGTATGACCAAGATGTATTATAATATAGCACGGATGGGGACAGATCAGTTAATGAATGAGGTCATTTTCTTTCATCAGCGATTTATATTTTTATTCTTTACGCCCTCTTTTATAATGGGGAGGACGTAATAGCTATTTTGAGAGAACATCTCAAGATGACTCAGGTCTGAGTACCATCTCCCCATTGTTGGGCACTGTACATGTCTTCCTCTCCCCGGAAGGTCTTCAAGAACAATGCCCACATTCTGTCCCTGCTTGTCTGGGCATGCTGTGTAAACACGGACGTCAGCAACATTTACACCTCTATTTCTGTGCAAATAGTCACACTCTTCTCCTACAAGAATATATATTTATATATATGGAACCAATCAATGTAATTTTCCATGTTTGGGAGAGCAGCTTAATTTGGCATTTCATCACTTCATGACCAAAATACCCTCCAAAATGTAACAAGCACCAAAATTGTCCAGATCCAAGATGCTTCTGTATTGCACGTGCAGGCGCGACATGTTGCTGTGGAAATAGGTGACCGATAAGCTGTGAAGGACCGTCATGGATAAATAACGTTACTTACATCAGACAGGCAGCGACTGATTGGCAAGGAAAACGTGGCGAGCCTCACCTGTGATGAGTTTTAAGAAGTGACGGTTTGAAGGCATGCTGCAGTGCTGGATAGATGTGCATCATTTAATTTTACAGGGCCAAAGGTATGAGTTGTGCGTCTTGCATGAACATGTGCGCCAAGCTAACCACTGTGCGATATGGAGTTGGCGTAGCATTAAATAAATTACAGCCAGAGGGACGGGGAAGTAGCAATTATGTTCCAGGGATTAGTCATATCCTAAAAGTGGCAGGAGTAAAACTTGGCTAGCTATATGGCCTGTCCTCACCTTTGTAATGTTATTTCTGTCCACACATTGCAGCCGAATCCTAGCTGTTGCACATGCATCCTACTAAGTGACCCCATTAAAGGTCCACAGGTGAGCGAGTGACTACAGCAGCAAGTGTGCACGCCCTGGGAAAAAGGCAGAGAAAATGCACAAAACATATTGTGCAGCTGGGAAATTGCACATCGTTATTATATCAGTGAGTCTAAGCAGTGACACCGTGACTGACATTTTCATTTTGTTCTCTATGGAAGCGGTGAGGCATTGAAACAGTTCCCCCTGCTACTTTTACGCTCAGAGAGGTGGGCGTGCGGTTCCGGCGAAGATTTGTCCCTGCCCGAGGTGAAGGTGACAGCGGTACGACAGAGCTGAGAATCTGCATCAGCATCTATTCATACTGCAGGCACCTGACGCCTGAGATTATTTAACAAGGCAGGGACACACTGATTATTATTGCGCCTAAATTAACTTTTAGTCTGCCATTCTGCTTCTTTTATGAGTTATAGTTGTGAGCTCTTAACTGAGGCAGCTTCTAATGATATTATATTGCACTGGCTCAAATGTGAAGCAGCAAGCCCTGTTCGGATAAATGGGTAAAGTGAAGTTTTAAAATTCATCACATGTTTATTGTTCACAGTCTCATGAGCCAGATAAGAGGTGGGATGATGTAAGCAAGACACGGTGCTGCAGAGTGGTAAACAATTATGGCAGCGACGGAGTATGACAGTGTGGGCTGTGTGGCGACGAATTGATATATCTTGAGATTTGGTTTTGGGAAAATGGCTTCGCTCATTTTCCTGCTGCAATTGGCAAGAGTATTGGTATATCGGTTACATCGATTGGTGGTGGAGCAAATGGCACAGAACCAATATTCACAAGACCGGGAAACAAAAGTGGCTATTTCCAGTTAATACAAGGCAGCAAAAACAAACACCACAGGGGCTGAGGTCAGCTAGTCTGCTAATGAACATAGATATGGACACATCACACTCAAAAAGATACTTATGATTGGCCACACCACCCCTCCAACATTTAACATAAATATAAGCTAATGGCTTCATTTCCCTTTGTCATACAGGAAATGAATTCATCATGCACATACAATTAAATTGTTTTGGCTAATTCACACGTGCACCTTTTTACACGATAATCTATCCCGTTTTTTAAGCAACTTAAGCATCAAAACTAATGGGTCCTTTCTATATGTCCATCTTTTGTTATCTTTTTTGGTGCAACAATGTCCTCATCAAGGCTAACTGTGCTCAGCCACTTTCAATCTGGACAGCCCAGCATGCATTGCATCCAGCTGTCAACCAGCCTTGGATGACTGGATTGACTGTGTTTTACGCAAATGGCTTGTCGTTGTCGCTGTTTGAGACAAGGGAGCGTATTAGTCACATTAAAAATTTTTCCGGCATACTGTAGTTTGACGCAGTTTTTTAATCAAGTCACTTGCACTATTTACTGAGGCGTGCCGGTAGTGGCAGGAAAACCAAAACAAAAAATGACTAAGTCGACATTCAGATCACCCAGGAGGCTGTTCCACAAAGAGGGCGAAGAAACGTGAGGCTTATTGTGCCATGTCGGACATGTCTGACATGTCTGACACCTAAAATGTAATTTTGGGATTAATCAGTGAGCTCCCAACTAATATTTTATTTCTATTCAGCATTGTCTGTATCTGTTTTGGCCTTGGTGTGCTTGTGTCTATTGCATGCACACACACATACACACACACACGCTAGCTGCAGCTGTAACTGTGCTGAACCCTAACAAAGCTTTGCTGCTCTAGATTTTAGACAGTCACGTCCTTTTACTGCATTACCCTCTTTTATATATATATAGCCGTGCTCATAGATGCTTAATGCATGTGGGGGAAAATGACTGCCCATTACATTCTCTACCAGCCATCTTGAGCAGTGCAATTTGATGAAGTCACAGGCTTGCATTTTACTTCCTCTTAAGGTCTGAAAAAAGAAAAGAAAAGGAAATACTTGCAATTTTTTGTAACAGAATGCAACTTAAACTTCAGTTGGTCTCTCTAAAACTTTCCCCATGTCCCAGTTCATCACATGATGGTTCGTTCACAGCAGCCCCGGGTGAATAGCTCCTGACGCTGCTTCCTAGCAACAAAACAGTTGACAGCGGGGGTTAAAAAAACAGCTCCCTCTGAAGTTTTCTTTTGGATTTTTCCTCACAAGTTAGACCACCGCAGTCCCTCATCAGATTGATGATTTAATAAATTTTTTTTTTTAGATCAATACCTGCTTTGAAGGGAATCTGCCACAGCACATGGGGAATAGGATTTTGGGGCATAACAAAGCCATTGATGTATATACGCTTTAAGGCATTTAACAAAATGACAGGTAATTAGCTTGCTATTCACAGATATTTGAACAGAAGTGTTTGTGTATCCAACGGCAACCGTCCACGGAACACAGCGTAAATGCACTTTTTTGTATTTCATGACCTTCTGTAGCATCATCTTGTTCGGAACTGTGTTACTGACCTAGTTTGCGAGGGATTTTTCAAGGAATCATTTCCAACTGCATTTTATTTTCTAAGAACTTCTCCATCGCAAGGCAAGAATGACAAATTCAATTATGTCCAACCGCTGCCAAAGTTGGATGAATGTGTCCTCTTTGCTATCACTGGAAATCACTTGAAGTTTGCCAAATTCATGTGTGAGTAAGGTGAAAGAAATAGCTGTTGGCTTAAAAAGGGATCCTGGGGGGATATTAATTCAAACAAGACAAAGATTTGTTGAAATGCCAAAGAGACCTTTTTGTTTGTGTCACAGTGACATGTAGAGAAGGCTTGCAAATAATCAGACCGATGCCAAAGGGCTGTTACTTAGGATGACTAAGCTGTTCAAAATGTTTTGACCTTGTTGATGGATGGTAAATTGAAGGCCATTCTCTTGTTTGGACAAAAGTGCATCAGAATTCTGCAGAAGAGTTTGTAATAGCAAAGAGGCGTTTGTGTGTGTGTGTGTGTGTGTGCGTGTGTGTGCGTGTGTGTGCGTGCAAGACCTTAATCGTTTGGGGTGATTTGAACCGGGGGCTCATGTTTTGTTTTTAATCACTTACATGCAACATTTCTCTGGTAAACAGAATCAACAAATCACAACGCTATTTAAAACAGAAAGAACAAACAGCCATGTTGTACAGTATAATGGACATATGATCAATATGAAGCTTTACAGATGGGAGGTGGGCTGCAGCTTACTGACAGACGTAAAGGGTTACTCACCATGTATGTGTGTTTGCTTATGTGTTTGTGGGTGCATGCATGTGTGTGTGTCTGCTTATGTGCGTACATACGTGTTTACAAACTGGTCCAAGAGAAGAAAATAACATGCATAACCAAGTTCAGTCAAACAGGTGCTGGATCAAAACTGATGGCATACCATAGAGCTACTGTAAAAAGACTTACAAACATACATTGCATTGTAAAGTTGATCAATAGAAAATGTATGGATTTGCGTGTGGCCGATTTATATGCCACACACTACATACTTATGGGGTTCAATTCTGGCCGAGGCCCTTTGCAGCATGTCATCCCCTCTCTGCGCACTCTATTTCCTGTCTCTCTCCACTGCACCTTTCCATTAAAGCAGAAATGCCCCCAAAATAATCTTTTAAAAAAAAAAAAAGAAAGAAAAAAAGAGAAAAGTCTCCACATGCACTCAGGAAAGGCAAAGGAAGAATATTCCTGAGGCCTTGGCAGATGTGTGTGCAAGCCTGTGTGTGCATATGCCCATGACTGACATATGGGGAATAACCCTGTCTTTTTGACTGAGGTTGTGTTTGAATATTAAGCAGCGAGCCACAAGGCCATAGGGCAACTTTAGACTTTAGAACGGCTATAAGACATTGTTAGGCACAACACAAAGAAAACCTGAAAACCCCGTCGCGGTTGTAAAGTAATGCCAGTGAGTGGCTTATTACTCATTGACTTATTTCTAAAATGGCGGTGGAAATAATACAAAGGCCGAGTCCAATTTTTAAGAGCCAAGAAAAGGTTAGAGCTACAGCATCTACAAAGAAATCTATTTGTGTGAATTTACCAAGAAATCATGTCATGTGATGTCAGTGAACAGTGCACTGCAATTTCCTCTTCCTGGTGGCTCACAGGGGCGTAGATGGTGAAAACATTTTTGGCAGCAGGCTTGTTGGTACGTTCAGCTTTTTTTTTCTGCACAGAGTGCTCACTCACCGCCGCTGGCAGTTTTGTATTTCGGTTTTGATTGTCACTTTCCACATGCCTCTGAATTGAGACCCTGCAAATCTGCGGGGTCTCTGTTTGAGCAGGTGGGAGGCTCGTCTCTGCCTCTGCCACATTTTGAGAAGTAGGCCAGTCAGATGAGTATAGTTCTACATTAAAATATTGCCTAATGCCTGTTAAATAACAATGAAATGTTTATTTACAGCCAATAAATATAGCTCTTACCGTAGCTAAACATCACGATTTCTTAAGCACAAGTATAGGTGATTTTTTTAGTCAGCACATTAATATTTAAATCAATTATTATGCTGTGTCCGGAGGTGGGCACTGAATTGACAGCTGAGTCAACTGAGGAACTGCTTTCATACCTTTCGTAAGTGTTGGTATTGGAGACTTTGGGTGTCAAATGGTTCCTCGTATGCTTCCTGTCCTGGCAAGTAAAATATTTTAAGGAAAACACTTTTATGTGAGCGTACATGAGCATACATGAGTGTAATCCTGCAGCGTGAGGATGTATCCGTGCGTTTCTGTGTTTGTGTTTCAATTCTTCATTATGTCTTCAAGTCCTTTCTTCAGATCTTCATTATGAGCCGCGTGCCACCAGCTGCCTTCAAAACTGAGGCTCTAGATTATGGACTTACAGACCCAGATGGCTTTGGAAGAGGTAATCTCCCCATCGACCCCCAAGTGGACCACCCAATGTGCGAAAGGACAACGCCGAGCGAGCATGCCTGGATACACAGCCAATTCTCTGTTGAAACAACTGGCTCTAACCACACCAGAACACTCAATCCTGTGGCACTGTGGTCCAAAACAACAGTGTTGCCAGACACAATTCCTTATGTAATCTATTTGTTTTTGTTTTATCTTGCACACTCAGTGGGAAAGTCATAGAAACAGAGAGGGTACATACAGCAAAGTGCATTCATCAACTCTTTTTAAAAAGGTGGGAAATAAGGCTGCATCCTGAGCCTTTTGCTCACATTTGATAAAGCTGGCTTCATCCCATCTCTTCCTGTGTTATTTTTGAAACCATGGAAATGGTAAAATCAACCATATTTGAATATATCCCACTCACTATCTGATTCATGCATATTTATGCATTTTTATGAGGGTATAAACCCATTAACCATAGAAGTATTGTTCCTGTGAGGAGCATTTTAAATCACAACAACAAAGTCGCTTTTCTCCAAAATCTATGTCACCCTTATTTTTGAAATTTTTATTTTTGGTGATAGCCAAAGGCACCAGGATGTGAAAATTGTACTTAGCATGCTCAGGCATTACATGAATGAGTATAGTGAGACTAATAAATGGTGTGACGCTGTTGGATAAAGATTTAGTTCTTGATTGAATATGCTTCTCCAGAGATATGAACAGAATTGCAAGCGTGTTTTAATCGTACTCACTGTACTGCAATATGTACATTTCTTTATAAAATCCCTCACATTGGATTTCTCTTGATTTACTTTGATTATGTAATTACTAATTCAGATGAGGTTTTGAGTCTAAGCTTTAATAAGGACCATACCGGGGTTTTTTAATGTTTTATCTCATTTTGTACAATTCACATACCTCACATGTTTCGTACTTTTTTAGATGTTTGAATGCATGCAGCTCCGTTCCAGTCAGCCATTCATTTCATTGCAGTGTGAAAGTCAAATTGCAGAGAGTTGAAACTTGTTTGAAATCCATCAGAGTGCTTATTGTCTGTGTCATAGTTACTTTATTGTTGCATGGTGATTTGGTTTAATATCCACACTTATTTGAAAGTCGGCACCTGTTCTGCTGCATTCACATGCTATTCGGTCAGAAATTAAAATCCAGACAACAAACTGCTAGAAAAATGCACCCAGTAGATCACAGACCTCCGCCAAGCAAACATGAGCATCAAAAAAAAAAAAAAAAAAGTGATGTGGACTTGGCTTCATTTGCTTTTAAAAAAAACAAAGTTATGATAGTTAGTTTGGCTAACAACCAAGAAGGAACTTTGTTTTTCTGATTCATCTCATACCACACACATACACACATTCACCATTCCTCTCTGTGGAGCTCAGAAATGCTTTCTGTGTGGAGACATCGACATCAGTGACTCATCAATTACTTTGTCGGATGCTGAGATTTCTGGCTTTGGGAACTCACTGTGCAGCCCAGAGTTTGGACCAAAAACATTTCAACACACTGTAATGAATAAATGTAAATGCATTGTTTTTGTCAATTACAGGCCACCATAGCTGAAGGGGACATAAAGACTGAGAGCGGTGTGGACGGCCAATGCTGTTGCTACCTGTCACTGAAAGAGGTAACAGATTACCCAGAATGCTTTGAACTAAATAAATATAGAATACAAATACATATAATTGATAAAAATTGTGTGGCTATTTATCTTCAAATGTAGATCTTAAGGATAAATTAGGCCTGTCACAAAAAAAAAAGAGTGCAAATCCCATGTTTGCTGAGTTGACTGGGTTTATGCTAACTGTGCACCAGTAATTGCTAAAGTGGAAGATGGGAGTAATCATCCATCAGCACTGGAAAACTTTTCCCCTGGAATGGTCGGAAATGAGGCTGACTCAACGCTTTCATTCTTTCTGCTTCTGCAGATGTTGTTTTTGTTTTTAGATATCTGTGTTATTCCAATAGGGCAATTTGTCTGAAACTGAAGGAGGGATGTTGACAAAGGGGTTGGTAGATGATGTGGAGGAGACAACAAAGAGAGGGGCTGGTTAATCACTGGCTGTGAGAATTTTATCTGAACTGGATACAGACAACATGGTAGATAATCATAGATACTTATAATCATGACATGACGTAGTTACAGAATGAGTCTTATATGTAATCTATATGTTTCACTCCTGATGGCCTCATATGTACATGCCTGCCTACACTTCTTATGACGCATACATGCTCCTTACGCCTGCGGGGGGGTAGGCGGCCTCATGGATCTTGGGCTGTTAAGTAAGTGACATTCTATGCCAGTCCCTCCAAGATGGAGCCTTTCCACATGAGCCATTTCCAGTCACCAGCCCAGACATTGTGCGTATGTGTGATGATTTTAGGATATGATGTAAAATTGTGGGCTGCAATAATATAAGCAGTTCTTGGCTGAAGCAAACACCATTTTTTTTTGGACGATTTGAAAGAGACCTCGCTAAATAGTAAATAGGATGGCTCATATGCTCAGTGAATGTGAGCTGCAGATGATGCATAGATTTACACTGTGAGAACATGATCTCAGACATTTCACCTATTTTATAATAGTCTTAGCTGGAACTGCGCTCCATAATCTTATGCCAATTTGCACTGTGTAGGACTCAAAAGAATCCTAGTTGGTGCTTAACAGAACAGGTCATTTTACATTTACTCAGTACACTTCAGGCATTTAGCTAATACTAAAGAATGACTATCCAGACTACTGAGAACTTCAGTATCAAGAATGAATTTCAGTTCATATAAAAACTGTAGAATAGCCATAAATTCCTAAATCTCCAAACATTTAGCAAGAAACTGGAGTGCAAATATCAGAGCCTTAGTGAGCACAGAACATTGTTTGAGCTGAGAGATAGAATAAGATCTCTGGAGGATGACAGAAGGGATTTCTTGAGATTGTAATAATTGCAGGTTCTTGCATATGAAAAATATCACATATCAAAAATCCCCACCATACATTACCATCCCATACCATTCATCATGTAAATATCCTCAATGTTCTGTTCAATATGTGTGACTGGTTACGTGAAGTCGGCATCATGAAAACACTATTTACCCTGATAACCTCACCGTGATAGATAACCAATCATCCTAACTGGTGTTTCAATCACAGGAGTATTTTTACTCCATAACACACACACTCACCCAAACAATCTCACTCCACATTACAGCAGTAATTCCAGGTAGACAGCTGGAATGGTCATTTTATTCATTTTGGCAGAAATTATCCATGTTCTCCCTTCATAAACACTGTTTTCCCAGCGCCGGGCCCAATTTGACCAAATCGCAGTCTTCTCCTGAGGACGGGTACACCAGCTGATAATGTGATCACACTTTCCAAGACCTGCGCTGAGGACACGCATGAGGTGGAAGCAAGCCATCGGAGGCCTGCTGACCGGAATCGCTGTAATCACCGAGTTCGATAACGGCACCGGAATTTGCCTCGCTGTCATTGGTAAGGGGACATATTGAAAAGTTATTGATGCACGTGGCAAAGACAGCAGGGTGTCACAAACAGTGTAAGACTCTGAGTATTAGTTTATGCATGTCACAACTTTTAGCTGCTCCAGTCGGGTCTAATGCTAATGGCTACTGACCTTTTCAGTCAACATAATGAGTCTCCTGCTTTGATCTTGACACGGTTGACCTTAGCTTCCCTGTTTCTACCTCTCATCCTTCACTTTTCTTCTTCACCCACACTGAAGGTACCGTGTTTCCCCGGCTTCTGAGTCACCCGATGGTCCCCGGTGTGTTTGTAAGCCTTGTGTGTGTTTGTGTGTTTGTGTGTGTGAGCATGCATGTGTAGCGTCTGTCGGCGGAAGCCCGTACAAAACTCAACACGGCTGTCCACTCTTTTGTTATTAGCTCTGGTTGTTGACCCCGTCGCACCACAATCTCTGATGTATTCCCCCCGAGACAGACGCAGGGGCGGCCAGGTGGAGAGCGCGCGCTATTGAGAAAGAGGCAAACACACAAAGAGAGAGAGAGAGAGGAAGACAAAATAAAAATTCGAGAGAGAGGATACAGAGGGAGGTCACACTGCAAAACTGAAAGAATATGGAAGAAAAAAGACGGATAGTGAAATTAGGTGTTAGTCATTCTGTGCCCTCTCTGCCAGAATCACAATTAGGCAGGAAAATGGCATAATGAATAAAATTACGGCGGAATACATTAAGGCCACCCATCTATCCTACGCACCCTGTTTGCTGACCGGACACACACACACACACACACGCACACACACACAATAATGACGAGCAGACAAAGGGAGCGGTCCAGTGTTGTGTTCAGTCTGGGCAGCGAGCATGGGTGGGGGAGTGGGAGTAGGACATTAAAGAGCCTGGTCTTTTGAACCATTTGTTATCTAATTGTACATGCACAATATCATTGAAGCCTCCACACAACTCCTCTGTACTCTCAAGTCCGAATGTGCTGTTTTACTTTCACTAAAAGCCCCTTGGATGTCTCTTAAATGGTCAGCGGAGCCCATTAAAAAACAGAAGTGTTACTTTTTAAGCATTTGTCTGAGACTTCCACGCATTTCACGAAAGGCTGGTTTCCTCGGTCAAGGGATGCTGTATGGCTTGTTTGTGGTATTGAAAGCATTTTATAATTCTGTTCTCATAGTTGTGTTTATGAACTTACTTAGTTATGGATAAAAACAAAAGTAACCACTGTCAGACACATTCGGTTGTATCCAAACTGATGTTTTGACAGAAAATTTAAGGACAATCTTCATAATTTGAGGATTTGTCATAGAAATTAACATATAAACAAACCCCATAAGCTAATTCTCTCTTTGACAGACTACATGTTGCCTTCACCAGCAGAAATCAACCAGGAAAGTGTGTGAGGAGATATGAAGTCACAGTTCTTGCAGTCTTGCTTTGCACAAACACACCGTTATATTTTTGGAGAGGTTCATACAAGCCATGGCAGCAAAGTTTCGGTTCACGAAAAAGAGAAATTCACCTGTCAAAGTTGAATTAATTTTGTTCTATGCAATGTGTCTTTACAGTCGCTGCCACCGGCTCACCTGACGAGTTCGAGCTTCCTGTTGCTACAACAGTCGCTCTCCCTCTCTCTCTCTCTCTTTCTCCTCTGACGCGCTCTCCCTCCCCGGAACGGAGCTTTGTCACGGTGAAATGAGCGCCCACCTTCGCCGGTGTTTTTCG
>OMLF01052512.1:2500-15756 GCA_900302615.1 Holocentrus rufus
CAGGGGAACCTGGACCAACTGGGCCGCCTGGGCGAAGGGTGTGTGTGTATGTGTATGCTGTGTGTGAAGATGTATGTGTGTGTGTGTGTGTGTGTTTGTGTGTGTGAGTGAGGCATGCAACAGCACCTATTGTATCAGATGACATTTGCTCTGATAGACTGAGTTTTCTTTTTTCAGTACTCTGATATTGAGATTTAGATCTCTTCTCTCCTGAGTGTGAGGTGGGACAGAGTTGTCTTGGACGAGAAAACAGTGTGTGTGTGTGTGTGTGTGTGTGTGTGCATGTGCATGTGCATCAGTGTGTGTTATATGAGAGAAGGACTTCAGTTGAATGGCTTTAAAATGTTGCTCCTCAGGGCCACATCGGGAAACCAGGGAAGGAGGGAAAGGCAGGCACGAAAGGTGCAAAGGTGAGGCCGACCAACAAAAGTTTAAATAAAAACATCTGGATCTTCATCATAGCCTTTAGATATAATCCTCTTCTCCCTCTGTCTCAGGGGTCTCCTGGATCAGAGGGATTCATAGGGAAGACAGGACCTGTCGGTGCCCAGGGGAACCCAGGGAAGCCCGGCCCACAGGGTTTAAGAGGGATCCCTGGCCCTGCGGTAAGTCAGGGGAGAAGAAACCAGTCCAGGTGCAGCGTGAACAAAATGATGGAGACTGTCCGTCTGTCTGCTCAAGAAATCAATTCTGTCTCTGTTTCTTCCTCTTAGGGGGAGCAGGGTTTGAATGGACCACCTGGCCAGACCGGACCACCAGGTCCAATGGTAAGATGTCACATCAATCATCACATCATTCTCAGTAGCGCACGCCTGTCATGAAGGAAACTGGTCCAAATCCGATGTGAATAAAACATTTACTGGCAGCATATTCAAAACATAAAAACACTCACTAACACCTCTGTAATATTTTTTTCATTTCTTACCAGAAGGTCTGAACAGAAGACCCTTCATCCTCAGTCCATTACATGTTATTTCCTCCTTCTTCTTCTTCTTTTTCTTCTTCTTCTTCTTATATTATTATGATTTCCTTGTGAGTTGGGTTTGACTGTGACGGGACCTTTTCTCCTCAGGGCCCCCCAGGACTACCAGGGCTAAAGGGAGACCCCGGCAAGAAGGGAGATAAGGTGATTACTTATGCAAAAAAAGAAAAAAAAAAAAGCACGCACAGTGACCTTGATCTTGAATTTGAACTTGACCTTGTGTGGCATCTGCACAGGGCCATGGTGGTCTGATAGGCCTGATCGGCCCGCCAGGAGACGTCGGGGAGAAGGGAGACAGAGGACTGCCAGGAAACCAGGGGCTGCAGGGTCCCAAAGGAGATGAGGTGCGAAAAGGCCACACACACACACAGACACACACACACAGACTTACAGAAACACACACCTTAAAATCCCCTTGTATTACTCAGCGCATCCACATATTTATTCATTGTGTCTGACTGTTTGGTTTCAGGGTCCAGTGGGAATAGCAGGTCCCAACGGTCCCCCCGGCCCTCAGGGTCTCAGTGTGAGTATGCAGAGTAAACCTCATATTAAACACACAACCAACATATGGGACTGCTGCTAGCAACTGGAACTGCTGAGTCATCACCCGCTCTCTCTCTCTGTCTTAAAATCTTTAAAACTCTCACAGGGCACTGTTGGTCCCAAAGGCTCGAAAGGAAATCACGTAAGTGTGACTTTCAGATTTGTTTTATTCAGTCTTGGATCCTCGTATCCATGCATTGTTACTCTAAATGAATGTGTGTGTGTGTAGGGTCCAATTGGTCCCAGAGGAGACACAGGACCTGCAGGCCCTCCAGGACCACCAGTGAGTTCTCCATCCAGTGCATTCAGTGACTTTACAACCTCAGTTTTATTTACAGCTTCAGCAACTTCATTTTTCCACCTTCTCCTCTGCCATCTCCCATCATCTCTCTCTGTTTTTCTCCTCTCCTCTCCTCTCCTCCCCCTCAGGGCCCGCCGGCATATGGGACCGTCCCTCTGCCAGAGCAAGGCAGGAGAAGGAGGCACCCGGTCTCGGTGGACGGCGCCGCGCTGGAGCAGGAGGAGGAGGAGGAGGAGGCAGCGGAGGAGGAGGATGGCGGAAAGGAGTGGATGCAAGGGGACCAGGCGGAGGCGGAGGCAGGGGTGGGGGAGAAGGAGGGGCAGGGCATGGAGGAGGTGTTTGCGTCTCTGTCTTCCATGAGAGTGGAGGTAGAGGGTCTGCGAAACCCCTTGGGGACGTACCACAGCCCCGCCCGAACCTGCAAGGAGCTCTACTTCCTGCACCCAGATCTCCCTGATGGTACTTTATCAGTCTGCGTCATCTGTTTATGTGTCTACCCACCTGTCTGTCTGCCTGTCTGTGTGTTTAGCTTCTCCATGTCTCCTTGCACCCTCCGTCTCTGTGTGATGTTGCCTGCGTATCTTGTTGATGGTGATAATTATAGATGCTCAGGATGTCGCCTCTCTCTATCCAGGTGAGTACTGGATAGATCCTAACCAGGGTTGCCATAGAGACTCCTTCAAGGTGTTTTGCAACTTCACTGCACATGGAGAGACGTGTCTGCAACCTGACAAGAAGTTCCAGTCGGTCAGTTTGCACGCCCACCCATGCACACACACACACACACACACACACACACACACACACACACACACACACGGGTATATGCAAGGATGCCTGCTTGCACTCGCACACACTTGCACAAATGCACAAATCTGCACAGATGTTTCGAAAATAATTTGATAAAGTGTTATTTAGAAACTCTTATTCAAAGCCAGCATCACAGCAGCAGCAAAAAAAAAAAAGATGTCAGCTGACAGCAAGAGATGAAACACTGTTCGCTCATCGTCTCTGTTTGCAGTCGGTGAACGTTGATGTTTTTGTTTGTTTGCCATCAGGTGAGGCTCGCCGCCTGGAAGGGAGAGAAGCCTGGCACCTGGTACAGTAAATTCAGGAAAGGAAAACAGGTATCGAGTGATATTTTTGCATGCTGTGTGTGTGTGTGTGTTTGTGTGTGTGTGTCTGCATCTGTTTATGTATCCGTCTCAGTAAATAAATAAGTAAACCTTTATTTATGAAGCACGTTGCCAAGCACAAGTTACAAGCCGCTGTACACAAATGAAATGCAGCAGAGCAAAACAGAAAACAGAATTTGATGACAGAAAAATCAAACAAAGAGTGATGTACACTAAAAAAATGTAACCTTTAAAGGCACTGTGCAGTGATAGAATTAATCAGTATCCAAACAAAAAAACAGGAGAACATGCACACAACAGAAACAACACTACACATTAAAATACATTCTAAAGACCTGGATCAAGACTAATGCAGCAGATCTAATGTTTGGGGGGAGGCTGTTCCAGAGAGTAGGAGCGACCCACCTGCACATCTACATTTCTGATTGGATCTTAAAGTACTCAACAGGCTTCGGTCAGAAGACCTGATGGACCTGTGAATCTATATATTGGTGCACAAGATCATACTGATTGAACCCCGCTTCCTTCCCCCCAGTTTTCCTACTCTGGGTCAGACGGCGTTCCAGTCCACGTGGTGCAGCTGACCTTCCTGAAGCTGCTGAGCGCCACGGCCAAGCAGACCTTCACCTACCACTGCCTCAACTCGGCCGCCTGGCTGCACACCGCCACCTACAGCCACGAGCACGCGCTGCGCTTCAGGGGCAGCAACGGCGAGGAGCTGACACACGAGAACGCGCATTACATCGGCGCGCTGTACGACGGCTGCCAGGTGAGGAGAACGGACACGGAATCGAGTGTAAATCCACTGATCTGCAAGAGAAACTGTTATAGATCAGCGGTGAAAGCCTGAGCACATATTTCTCTCTTTTTCCCCAGACTCGGTCAGGGCAGGAGAGGACAGTCCTGGAGTTCGACGCGCCGCTGTCCGACACGCTCCCCATCATCGACGTGGCCGTGTCCGATTTTGGGAACGGGAACCAGAAGTTTGGCTTCCAAGTCGGCCCGGTCTGCTACAACGGTTAGCCAAGGTGGGCCGCCAAAAGACGGGAGTAAATTAAGAGGAAAGAGAGCCATGGACACTTTTTACATGCAGGGAGAAAACTACATTTAAGACTTGCCTGACGCCGCATATTTATAAATACCTAGAACAGTGTTCCTTCGTCGAAACAGTCATTCATGTATGCACACATTTTCATTCCGGTACATTATCCTTAAGTCAAACATTTGTCTCCCACAACTTGGACTTGCATATCGTGTCTTTAAGAGCAATGCATACATTTATTGTTATCTGTGACAGCCATATTCTCTGTCCCACACATCATGTCTGTGATTTCTGTCTGAAGGAGCGAAACGGTGCTTTTCACTTGTTCATCTATGCACTCACCCGCATCCACGCACGCAATTTCCTCTCTGATCCGACTGCACAGTATGACCAGCGAAACACTGAAACTTTGAAAATACCACAACGCCACGTTTCAGCCACACGAACCCACCATGCTGTCCTGTCATCAAACCTCATTTTGTCGTGTCGTCTTTGCCTGTTGTTTGTCCTCGTTGTCGTGTTGTGATAATGACCTGTTATGTGATGTACGTTAGAGTGTATTGATCACGGTGCTATTATGTAACTCCTTAAAAGAGTACATTTCATTGTTTAAAGGGAACTGGGGCAGTGCATTGTTTTTTTAAAATATTGTGAAGCCGTGTTTTTTATATTTTTCAATATAACAAACCAAACTGTGGTACAAAATTGCCTCAAGGTCTTTCTACACAGGTTTGTGGGGGGGAAAGGGGGAGGGGAGTGACTGAGTAACATATTTTAATAAAAGTACAAGATGTACATTTAAGTTAATCTGCTGAAATTTAGTTTTATTGAATGCATTTGCTGAGGACGTCCCGCCGAGGAAGGCTTGGAGGAGGTGCGCTATCGTTCCTGCAGCCCGCTGCTGAGATTGATGTGATTTCCCAGCAGGAGAAGCCTCTTGTCACTATGCTGATTTTATTTCTGCACTTTGATCGGGTGTAATAAGGTGTGCGTGTGTGAGAGAGTGTGTGTGGCTGCTCTGTATTCATTGTGCTCTGCAGCCTGAGCATACATCATTCATAATTCCTCCTCTGTCGTCCAATCTCCCCTCATTCATATATTTCACCCTTTTTGGTGACCCTCATCTCCTCCGTTTCTTCTCTCTCTCTCTCTCTCTCTCTCTCTCTCTCTCTCTCTCTCTCTCTCTTTCTGTCTCGTTATATTTACATACACATACACCGAACAGGAAAGAACTCCAATAATCTAAAACTTTAATGAGAGGAAGTCGATGAACGGAGCGCAGCCAGGGTCGTTTAGCCGGTATTTTTTGCTCATGAAAAATAGATGATGTGACATGAGTGTGAAAGTCAGCCACTTCATGGTGAAGTACACCAAGGGTGGCAGCAAGTGGAGCAATCTGAATATTTTTAAACTCCTACAGCCTCAATGTGTTTTTTTTTTGTGCAGAAACACCAACCAAATTTTAATCTTTGTTCAAGGTAAACGGTCGGTCTGCCGTCGTTCAATATTGTCCTCCTTTTTTTCCCCGTTTGTGCACCGAAGACATGGGAACGTCCACAGAGAGAAATCTGACAGTGAAGGGGGAGGTAAAAGGGAAGGAAGGCCTAATATTTGTTTTTCTTTTATCTCTTCATATGTTCACGTCGCTTGCTCTGTCAATTTTGTCGTCCCTCGACACGTCCATTGTTCACTGATAGAGTTTTAGCTCCCGACTGATGTCTCGCTCTCTGTGCTGTGGCACCATTTGAGTTTATTTGCAAAAACAGACAAGTCCAATTCCTAAAAAAAAAAAAAAAAAAAAAGAGCTGACTGCTGTATGTAATGCATTTTCCAGATACAAAACACCAAAATGTGTCACAAAAGCCAATATGCATAAGCCAAAAACAAAAAGAAAAAAAAATTATAGAAGTGAATACCATTGGAAAACACCTGTTTTGCAAATGAACTATTATTTTATTAGTGGTGCATTTTTTTTTCTTTCACATTTTCTTCCCCATTGTTTTGAGCTCCCCTAAATGATACTGAAAAATATAACAAATATAACAAAACACCATAAACAAATTTCTTCGATTAAATCCAGCACCGACCCCTATTTCATGCACACACGCACTCACACACTCAGCTCAGTAAAATGTCTCCCGCCGATGTTGACATAACCAATAATCATCCTGTTCTTCAACTCCTCCTTCCCTCCATCCCCCACTTCACCTTCTCCAAGACTGTTGTCCTCTCCGCTGAGCATCTGAGTGGCTCTCCTCAGTATGCAGCCAACATCCCGGCTCTCCAGCTGGAGGGGGATTCAGTCACTCCAGCTCACTGCCCAGTCCAGCCACAGCAGTATAGTGCATTAACTGTGAGCCTAGTTTACAATACCTGAAACAAGACACTGGAGTCTCTTCCCCAAGTGCTACAGGGAGGTCATGGCAGTGCAAACCGGGGACAAGACCAAAGAGAAGTGGAGGAAGAGGAGGATGAGTCCACCTGCAGTCCTCTGGGTGCTGCTGCTGCTGCTCACTGTTTCTTCATGTAAGGTAAGAAAAATACCTTCTATACCCCCGAGTCCCCTCTCTCTCTCTCTCTTTTTCAAGTCCTGGTCCTCTGTGATATTCTATTCCCATGGCGGGGAGCAGAGAGCGTGACGCTGGTGTTTGTCAGACGCGCTGAAATTCCTAGAGAGCGTGGCAACCGCAGATCAGGAAGCCGGTGGAGAAAGTTTGATTCTTCGACTGGTCACACAAGTATATCTTCTCCTTATTATTGTTATCTGGAAATGTTTAAGTCTGGCTTCATGAATATGTGCGATGGAGCTCCAAGAGTTGAAAAAGTAAAGTTTGGACGAGTGATAAATACTGTAGCAGCCACATTATTTGGCTTAGATCCTTCACGCTTTGATAAAACAGAATACGAAAAACATACCTTTTGTTGTTTGGGGGGAGAAAAAAAAAAAAAGCCAAAAAAGCTTGTTAAATTTCTTTGAATCTGTCACTGCCTTTATCCCAAATCTTTCTGGGCCTTTTGTCCAAAAGTCTGAAAAGCGTCTACAGCATCAGAGGGACCAGATAAACATGAGCGTGTGTTTGTTGAGTGGAGATGCAGAGAGGAGGAGCTGCTGGCCTTCACTGCCCTGCACCTGAGTCAGTGGCCATGAAAACCCTCAAGGTATTTTACACCGCTCGGCTGTCATGTCAGCTGTATCTTACGGCCCCATTTCTCAAAGATAGTGTTATCTCTAAGTGCTGCTGATTGAAATATTCATGTTAGCTCAGCGTATCAGTCAGAGAGAGTTATTGTTTTATGTATTATACATCTGTATCCTGGAGGGCTCTCGGCTGAGCTCGGAAAGCAGGAGCATGTTCTAGCTCATGAGAGCGCTGCCGAAATGAAGCGCTCAGCGTTGTTTAGTTAAATTGTCTACACCTAATTGCTACAGGCATGAATTATAGAACAATCAGCATGCACAATTTTCAGCCATGTTCTTTTTTATCTCGGTGGCATGTTACAGAGACCTTCATCTTGTTCCGTAGCTCCAGTGGAAGCGCGCTCGCACACATTAGGTATTAATCCAGCTGACAGCCCACATTTCACTGAAGACATCACAGCTCTCTTTTAAGTTCACTTATAAATAGCAATGGATTGCTGGAAAGTTGGGCTGTGTGATGTGGACTTTTTGGGGGCTTTTCTTTGCTAACATGGAGACGCTGCAGAGACAGATCAAATGAAGCAGCTTCTGGGCATCCAGGACTTTCTCTCTCAGATAGTCACGCTGTGTCTAATTGTGATAAATCTGGTGTAACAGGGCTAACAGAGCCGAGGTCCCTGCTGGCCACTCGGTGGCAGTGTGGTATCACCTTGCAATATTCATGTGCAAACACACATGCACATGCAGCCCACACATACACAAGCACACACAGGGCAGGTCAGCCCAGAGTATTGTGTGTTTATCGGCGCTTACATATATATAATATATCAAGTGAGTTTAAAGGAGACATGAATGAATGCACAGGAAGATGGTCGAGGAAGCAAAAGAAAGAGAAGAAAAACTGGAAAAAGAGGTCAAAAAAGAGAAGAAGCTGATGAGATGATTATTGGTGGAGGAGGATGAGAAGTGGGGAAAAAATGAAATGTGGTAGAGATATTATCTTGTTCTATATTTCATGAACATTATTCACTTGCCATTAAGACGCTACATTTGACCTTTCAGTCGAGCAAATTGAGCTCATTTTCTTTTTTTTTTTTGCTTCAACATGTGAAGAATGCCCTTCATGTACATGTGCGTTGTAATAAGAAAGATTTACAAGGTGCAGGAGAGAATGGGTAAGAGCGAGATGGAGGAGTGAGTGTGTGTGTGTGTGTGTGTGTGTATCTGAGAGAGAGAGAGAGAGAGAGAGAGAGAGAGAGAGAGGGTGGAGGCAGAGGCAGAGAGTTGAGGGATAAATGAGGGAGCAGCGTTGGCTCAGTCACAGCGTCTTACTGCCGAGCCGAACGAGGGAAGGAGCACATGGAATACAGAGCTCAGCAGGAGCTCCTCTCGTTCAGGTTGTCCAGGTGCTGAGAGAGCGGCTCACACAGTCTCAGCCGGGCGCTGGGATGTTTGGACTTGGTGTGTCTGCACGTTGATGCATGAGCGTGCCGCTGGATTTACTGTCTAAACTGTGGCAGTGTGGCGGACGCAGACAGGACTTCATCTCTGACCAGGACCCCCGAGGTGGGACGACCCAGGCTGTGCTTTTCACCCCGTCTGGACCGAGCTTTTTGGACTCTTTTTAGACTCTGTGTGTGTGTGTGTGTGAGTGTGTGTGATCTGAAACTGTTGAGCGGCTACCCAACGTTTACACGCCTCATAATGTTTAAACGTGTGTACCTGCGGTTTATAGCATGACTGCTTTCAACAGTTTAGACTGTGTGTGAGAGCCGGTGAGTGTTTGATTTGTGTGTGTGTGTACGGTGTGGTGTGTGTGAATGTGTGTGCATCAGGATGAGCGTCCCCATGTTAAAGATCGGTGCGGTGCTCAGCACCATGGCTATGGTGACTAACTGGATGTCCCAGACTCTCCCCTCGCTGGTTGGACTCAATGGAACCATCATCTCCCCTGAGGGCACACATGAGAGGATCGTCAGTGTATGTACACACACACACACACACACACACACACACACACACAAAAAGAGCTCATTTCTGTTTTGGAAAATTTCTGTTACCTAAAGTTTATCATTCAGTGTTTCTAAAATTAGTAGAAATCAGTGGGCAAAATGGTCAATAAATAATTTTGTCTATTAAGGGCTAAAGTTAGTTCTTGCCAATTAAAAATGCCATAACATGCCTCAATTTGGTGCTGCCACACACACAACACTCACTGTCTGTATGTACAGTGTAATGTGATATGTTTTGTGTAACTGAAATGCACTGAAATGCAGCACACTGCACACAGCACAGAGCAAGAATCATCATGTAGGAATCAACACATTAGGTGCATTCACATGCAGCACACTGTACATTCAATCTGTACATTGGTGCAGAAAAGAGAGAGCTACACAGGAAAGGTAAAGAAATGCAACAAATTGAGGAAATGAAAAATATCTCTGCAGAACAGAATAAAAATAGGACAGTGTGTTCCAAATGTGCAGAATAAATAACATCAATTAATAACATCCCTTTTCTGTTGAAATGAGTCACAGAGTAGGCTACACATGTACAGTACACACACACACACACACACACACGCACTGCTGCACATACTGCTACACACACACATACACACACATAGGGGTAATGAGATTGCTCTCTGTCAGACATAGTGTGGTGATATTTCTCCTGGGGAAGGCTGACTCACCCATGGGACAGCCAACGATTTGTTGCCCTAGCAACACCCTGGCAACCCCAGACATGTAGATGGTGGACTAACTGCAGTTGCCGATTTCTTAACTCTTATGTGTGTGTGTGTGTGTGTGTGAGTGTGTGTGTGTGTGAGTGTGTGCGCGCGTGCGTGTGCTTGCGCTCTGTGTGATTTATCTTTTTGGCTCAAGAAGCACCCCACAGCTGCTCTGTAGTGGTACTTTGCAAGTTCAGCAAGTGCACACAGTCTCACGCAAGTAAACGCCTACACATAGCCACACACACACACACACACACACACACACACACTGTGCACGCGCACACAGGGACTGGTGGAGAACAGACTGAGAAGGTGTGATAGGTGCAGTGTTGCTAATTAAAGAGATGACACAAAGGGAGATTGATACAAAGGAAAGAATCACTGAGATGTAAAGCTGTTATATTGCTATGAATCGGTTTGTTGATGTGTGAATACAACCATTGCTGGCTGAGGGAGATGTTCATTATTTAGGAGCTATTTATTATTTCCTGTATGGAAAATAAACCTTGGGCCGTTACAGAAATGTATTGCATTGAGTTTGCTTTAGATTGTCCAGCATCCCTGGCCGGCGCTTTATCAATTGCTGAGTGACATTTTTGCAGGAATAATGAAATGTCATCTGCTTCCAGCCCACGTTTTCATTCCAGATCTGTTCGCTCTCTATTGACTATATTTACGCTGAGCCGAAGTAGATCTTCATCATTTTCCCTGGTGGGAGATGAGCCCTTAGGTGCTGTATGTCTTCCTTTCACATCCAGTGAGCAGGAGGCATAAATGAAGCCGTTCCGAATTATCTGTTTTCTTGGTTCTCAAATAATAACCTCCCCCCATCACAAACAGGACTTCAGGGTAACCGCACCAACCCACAATAGTTGATTGATTTATAAATTGATTTGTGCCATTGCTTCCAGGCCTACTCGTCTTCCCCTCTCCTTCCAACATCACCCCCAATAGAGCGCTGTGACACTGTGTTGCATGGAGCTCAAATGTGCCTTAAAATTGTCGTTGTGTGTTATAGAAACTTGGATCAAAAAATGAAAAATGAAATCTCATCCGTCTCATCGTCATACGTGTTCTCTAAGTTAATGCTTTGTGATTCGTCTCCAACATTCATTTGCACACTAAACAATTCCTGTCACCTCAGTAGCAGCTAATGAGGCTCCAAACAACTGAAAAACAGAGACGTGCTCCTCCCTGCTTGTGTGATTATACAGCAACTTTGGTGGGATTTTGAAAAAAAATAAAAAAAATAATAACTTGCTGTCACGGATTTTCGTGCCTCGCTGCATGCAGCAGTCCAAAAGGTGAAAACTACCTCAGCAATTTTACTGCATATCTATGTTTGCACAGTCACTCAAACTGTCTGTACAGTTTCATGTGGTGCAAAAAGATTTCAAAAGGTTTTTATTTGGGATTTTTTTTTTAAGTAGCAATATTTCAATACTTCAAGAAATAAACAGTTTTTAAAAATTAAGCTTGATTTGGAGGGAAAATGCTTAACATGTAAAATGATTTGCATGACATTTGCATAGACTGACACCTATTTCCTGTGAATTATATAAATATTGTAAACCAAGTAGTTGCAGCAAGAATATCTTTATGTTCCAGAGAGCAATTGAGCTGCTTATCCTCCCCATCAACTGAAGCTGAGCTGAACATTAGTATGGACTGTGGGTTTGGTATAAATCATTTTAGTACAGATTCCTGCTAGCTCTGGGGACTTGCTGACTTTTGCCAGATGACAGCAGCTCAGGCTGTGAATGCAGACGGTGGGAGCTCCTCAGTTCTGCCGCTAGCTTTCCTGGACACAGACATGTAAGAGATGTCACACTTGTTTTTTGCCGCAATTGAGAAACATCTAATTTACACATTGATTTCCGTGGTGGAAAATGCAAAAAAGTTCACCCACGGGGTTTCCTTTAAATGCCACCCATAAATGGACGGCTTAAATTGCACTATGTAACAAGAGTGCACAGCCCCCCGAACCCTGTTTGAGATGGAGCAGTGTGACCCGTTATCACATTTGTCAGCAAGACAGCTTAGAGAGAAAAATGTTGCTCCAACCTCCTGGCTACGGCCTCGCCAGACTAACATTTAAATGAGTGCTGAGCCAATTTTCATCATTTCATCATTGTTAAAAAGAAATTGTTAAATTGTTAAGTAAGGTTTTTTTTTTTCCAAATTCCCTGTCCTCTTTGACAGAACAATATGCAGTGAATTAAACCAAGTGAACGAATGCATTTTGAAATATGATGCAGGGCAAGAAAATGTCCAAAGCCCTAAAAGCGTTAAATCATATTTGTGCAACTTGCATATTTATTTCAGCGACGATTGCACTTGAATTTAAATTGCAAATCGAGCACGACGTCAAAATTCCGAGCAGAATTTAAGGAAGTGGAATTGAAATTCAGTGAAAATCCCATGAATATCAATGTTTTCCCCCTTACCCTGAAATCCTCTGATAATTAAAGTGAGGGAAAGAAACGCACATGGATTTTTACTTTCCCTCAACCCGAGGGATGCAGCAGAGGTGTGTTTATACAGTAACTGCATGCGTTCACTGTGGTATAATGAGGCTGTTTGTGCTGCAGGGTTTGTACCCGGGGTCAGAGGAGGGCTGGCAGGTGTACAGCACCGCCTCCGATCCCGACGGCAGGTGTGTGTGTACAGTGGTCGCCCCGGCACAAAACCTCTGCAAACGAGACCCTCGGAGCCGACAACTACGCCTGCTGACTGAACAGGTACGTTTGCGTGTGTGTGTGTGTGTGTGTGTGTACCTTTATGCACGTTTCAGTGGTCAGCATTGTGATGCAGCACATAGAGAGGCAGTGTACTGGAATGAAATATTCACTGGACTCGCTCTTTGTTTTGACACTTACAGAAACACACATAGACACACACACTCGCACACGCACACACACTCAGGTTTCACTGAGTTGACTGACAGATATATGCCTGATACATCTGTGGCTGTTCCCGCTACAGACTCCCAGTCATTCAACACAGTAAAAGAGTTTAAACTCGTAGGACAGATTGACTGATGGGTGGAAGAACTTTTGTTGTAAACTGATGAGTGCGGCTCTGAAGCCTGTTTGAGAAATGGGCCATCTATACAAGTGTGTGTGCATGTGTGTGTGCATGTGTGTGTGTATTTTGGTGATGGAAAGAAAGTGGGAAAAAGACGTGATTTATGACAGAAGCTGATAAATTATTGAAAACCATCAGAGCACGGCTAAGTACACTTATCCTAATGTAGTCTCTCTAAAAATGAAAAGTCAAGCATGAGACATGAACAACAACATGATCTGTATCAAGTTCGTCTTTTAGCCTACTTGTAAGCCGACTACATCCTGAACTATTTTAAAAAAAAAAGGGA
>OMLF01052513.1:0-21790 GCA_900302615.1 Holocentrus rufus
TGGAACTGTTGAAAATCAACAACTCAAATTAAGAAAGATCACTTAAGCTGTTGGCAACACAACTTCAACTTGTGTCAAGAACAACGGCCGAGTGAGGTTCGAACCGGCAACACTCCACATGACAAGCGGACGCTTATCTCACTGAGCTATAGCCAAGCACTCTTCGAAATGCTTTCGTCAATGAGTTGTCTGGAACTGTTGAAAACCAACAACTCAAATTAAGATAGATCACTTAAGCTGTTGGCAACACAACTTCAACTAGTGTTTATAACAACGGCCGAGTGGGGTTCGAACCGGCAACGCTCCACATGACAAGCGGATGCTTATCTCACTGAGCTACAGCCGTGGCCTCTTTGAAATCCTTTCGCCAATGAGTTGTCTGGAACTGTTGAAAGCCAACAACTCAAATTAAGATAGATCACTTAAGCTGTTGGCAACACTATCGCAACTAGTGTTTATAACAACAGCCGAGTGGGGTTCGAACCGGCAACGCTCCACATGACAAGCGGATGCTTATCTCACTGAGCTACAGCCATGGCCTCTTTGAAATCCTTTCGCCAATGAGTTGTCTGTAACTGTTGAAAGCCAACAACTCAAATTAAGATAGATCACTTGTCTAACGGGATGAAGCTTAAGTGGGGCTAAGCTGTTGGCAACACTATTTGAAGTAGTATTCATAACAACAGCAGAACAAAGAGTGGGGTTCAAACCGGTAGCACTCCACATGACAAGTAGATGGTTACCTCACTGAACTATAGCCGAGGACCCTATAAACTCTTTCATCAGCCTATTCATATTCAGTGTTTAAATTGCTGATGAACATCTTTGCACATCAAATGTTTTCATTTTGTAAAAAATATTCTTATCGTGCAAAGTAAGATAGAACCAGTGCTTTTTATTTACTAGATCATAATCAATGACAATTATATATTTTGTGTCATAAAAAAAATGAGGCTCGAACCAGAATCCTTGCCGCATGCTTTATTTAAATTTATTTAAATTCTTCTTGTGCTCTGTTCATCTTATTTAGAGAAGTGTGTCCTTGTAGACCTGTGGAACAGTAGTAAGTCCTGCAACATTGATATGAAAGGATTAAAAAAAAGTGCCTGTTTTGTATTTATGATTTCAGATGTGACTTCATCCATCACCTTATTTATGCTAGGGTTCACACAACTGAAAACAAGTACATGGAAACATGGAAGAGTTGAAGGCTAGGAATCAAACACAGACCCTTATATTTGACAAGAACTGATTTATTCCATAGAGCTATTTACACAAATGAGTCTTACATTTTATTTTCTTCAGCTATTTATGCGTTGAAACTACCTGTAATATTCACCAGCACCCAAGTTATACATTACTACACACTTTTGAATTTAAAAGTGCACAGTGGAGCACTGGAGGTTCTCCACTGTGCCAGTGGTGAGCAACACCAAAATGACACAAACTTTGAAATGCAAATCCAATTTAGTGATCCATTACTCTTGCGCTCTAAATATCCAGAAACCTTGATTGCAGCAGGATCATTTGCAGAAAAAGGAACAAGTGATGAGTTGTTTTTGCGTGTGTTTTGAAATACTGTGATGAAGGATTTCAAAAGGACTCCAATGTAATCAAGTTTCAAATCCATGTGTCCACATCCTGCAGCAGAATCTAATTTGAACAAACAGGGAAAATCCACAGCATCTCAGTTCATGGGACACTTTATGATATAAGATGACAAAACAAGTGAAAAATCTTGCGTAGTGGAGCTTTAAATTACTCCAGTAAGAAACCACTACGGAATACAGAAAATACCTTACTCCAGCAAATCTGTTTTCCTCGACTTGGCTGGCGATGCTCGTAACATTTGGCAACAATGTCCTCATGACATGATTTATTTAGTGGGCAAGAGGCAGGAAAACTCTTGCTCTTGTTGTTTCCTTGCTCTGCTAGACTCACTTATTCCTGCAACCCGCTGCCTGAACACACATAGTGACAGAATGGCCTTTATATATGTCTGTCTTATGTGGTCCTATTGTACTGATAAAGGGCAGGTCTGATAAAGGGCAGGTAGAGGTGCTGTGGACTGAGAAACGTGTCATGAATTAAAAGGAATGTAGGTTTTGGTTACACTGAACTAGAAAAATCCTTCATTTTGCTTGTGAAGCAGTTTGATTTAAGGTGTTTTTAAGGTTTTTAGTACCAGAAATCCTTATAAGGGGTGAGATCCTGCCACTATAAAGTATGGTGAGATTCTACACCAAACCCCACTGTGAATAATCATTTCAGAGTAGTTTCAAAACCCCAGTGAAAATGGGGCCTGAGCTGTGAGAATGTGCATGCACAAACTCCTGGAAACTAAATCAGCTACCCCAGACGACAGATAATAAAAAAGGGAGTATATTAGAAATATCAGCTAGATGCAAAACCATCCAGGAGGACCGTTTATTATTGTTCATCAGGCATCTGTCACAGTGGAAAAAAAGGGCATTCATTCCTTCCCTAAAACAACATATTAGCAGGTCTCGGTGACTCAGGAGTGGTATTGTTAACAAACCATCTCAGTGAAACTGTCAGAATGTCACGGGATCCCCTTAGGTGTGGGCTGTGGATATGCCTTTCACATGTTACAGATATGTGTTACATGTCTTTTCTTGTTCTGCCCCATTGGTCTCAATTACAAATCTCCAGCCGAGAATTTCTTTATTAAGCTCTCGTACGGACAAGTTGGTTCTTTTTTTCTCTCTCTTTCTCTCTTCGGCAGAATAAATGACTTAAGCTGACAAGAGCCAGAAGGAAATACTGTAACTCGACCTGCTTGTCTCTCTTCACTTACTGCCCTGCCTCCGGAGCAATGACAGACTGGGCAGATATTTCACACGTTACATACGTCAAGAAACACCTTTCCCCCTTTTCTGGCACATCCTCTAGTTAAACAGTTACTTTTGGAGGCTCACACACACACTCAAACATGCACACTCAGATTTACACACCGCACAAGCAAGCACACAACCCCCTCTTGTGCTTCTGCAATGCATAGCTCCATATAAGGACATGTTGATGATGTAATGCTCCATAGGCAGGGAGCACATCCCTTATTGTTTGGTCTGACTGCAGGAATGCCCACATTACAGCCACTAAGACAGAGAGACGCGCACACACACACACGCAGAGGGAGAGTTGAGTGCTGAGCGCGGCGAGATAATCAGCTTATGGCAGTGGAGCTGGGGAGACCTTTGGCTCAGGTAGGCAAACCAAAACGCACCACAAAACGCTGAATTTGGGGGGGAAGGAACTTTCCGTGAAGTTGGTAATTTGTTGATAGGCTCAGAGACGTGCAAAATGTTACGGGCAGCATCACTTTATTCTTGGTTGGCTCAACTTGTAGAAGTTCTGTAATGCAGATGTTTCATTTTTATGTTTCATCTGTAGAAGAAAAATGATTTCTTTGGCTTCAGAGTTGACATTTGTTGTGCATTTAGTGTGAGTTACCACTGAAAAGGTTCATGATCGGAACTTATAAAAGTCAGGAAAGTTTATGAAACTAAGTAAAATTATGTCTATAAAGCCAGTAAGCAGGGAATAATTATAGTTATTAAAAGAAATGTGGTAAAAAATACTTTGAACTTCCATTTACAATCTATTGCAGTCATTTATTTATAAACTGATGGGACTGTTGGGAAATGACTGAGCAGTAGTGTTTATTGTAAAGTATGTGACTTAATACACTATTGATTCACTTTTAAATGATATCACACATAAAGAAATATTATGTTAATGTTTATTATTATTCCAAAACTCAAGTGGTAATGGTTTTTAAATGCTGAAGTAGCCAGGTCAGTGTTATTGCTTCGTAAGAGATGAAGACAAACAGCTTGAGTTCATCACTAAGTGGAAAGAAAAGTATCTAGCGCAGCCAATTACTGTCCGTGTACAAGTAATGTAAAGGAATTTGTCTGTGTAACATGGTTGCAGATACAGTATTAACTTAAAGCTTCAAAGGAGACACTTAAATGTTTGATACAAGGACAACAGTGCTTCTCATACAGTGCCAAAGGACAGCTTATCGTTCTGTGTTCATGGGTCCAATATGTATGTACTTTCCATTAGTTATCAGCATGGCACCAAAGAGGTATTCAGTATTTAGAGATATGAACTATGTTTGACAAAACAGTATTATCAGTTTCATTTCATTAATGAATTCAGCTCTTTTCTTCTCTCAGTCTGTATTTTTGGGATAAATGAGGATTGTAATTCCATATGTATGGCCATAATTTCAAGGGAAAAAAGAAAAAAGTCTACTCTTCTATGTAATGACTGCTCGCATGAAAATAAGGTATTTTCTGGATGTTTTATGGCCGTTGCTAAATCAAGGAGCCCAAGTACAGAAGTAGTTATGCTTTCAAAAAAGAATAATCTCTGGTGTGATGATACATTTCAAGCAACAAAATGTATATCCAAAATGGATATATAGCATTTTAGATCAAAATCCTCCAAATCAATTCATATTCCAAAACAACAGTAAACTTAAATCCAGGGACCATCTTATCACAGACAACTCCATGATGAAGCACCGGTACTAGGAAGTGAATAAATATCAGTCCTACATATTATATACAAGCTGATTGCACTCTAGGGGCATATCACTTCCTCACAGCCTCTGTAGACTTAAAATACAGTCCATGCATCAATCATCGTCCTCCATTTAAACGCTGTCAAACATGAAGGCACGCAATCTGTTATAGATAGAGCTCTTTTTCAGCACAGGGACTCAGGGATGTGTATGTGGAGGATATATTTATCTGTACATACATGACCTAATCACTCGTGATTAGGAAATGACATAGCAACCCTGACATATGGAATGGGTAACGTAGCTTTAAGTAGTGGGTGAGCCACAGTTTCCAGCTCAGAAAGCCACGTAAGGAGAGGGAAGCCCTCTGTGAAGCCATAATGGTGCGCTGCTGCTGGCAGATCTCACTCCCTCGTTAGCTGGCCTGACTGCTCCCAATTGGTGGTTTCTTTTTTAATGGCGTTTCTACTGTATGAGATAGTGTACAGTTGAGAGAGAGAGAGAGAGAGAGAGAGAGAGAGAGAGATGAAAACTGGGAAAGATTGTAACAAAGATCACAAGCTATATTCAGTCCTGTAATGTTGTGAGTGCATGATATCCACCTTAGCACCCTAAGCCACTAAATCACCCCCTCCAAATACAATGTGGATGGGTGTATATTAAATGGGAAGGGTTACTTGCCATCTGTACCCACACCCTTTATCTACTGCTGACAGTGCACAGGGACTGCTCTCCATAATACATTACACTGCAGAATACATCTCCATCTTAACAGGTAATTTGCTCTCATATCCAGTGTTAAAAAGCGTGTTTTTTTTCTGCAAAGTAAAAAATCTACCTGTGGAATGAGATTTCCAATGCTAATCAACTTGTTTCCAGAATTTTCTTGAATCAAGTGGCATTTTCTTGATCCGAGTGGGCTGATCTGCCTTATGTCAACATATTTATACTTTTAAAATCCTGAAACAAGTGAAATTGCATTGGAAACAAGTGGGATTGTCTCATCCCACTGGCAGTTTTTTTTTTTTTTTTATTTCAGTAACACTAAGATTTTAAGGCTGAGTACACTGAAATGAAATAACAACAGGACACAATGTGGACATATGAAATATTGGTCTGTTACTACTGTATTTCATTAATTCATTCAAAGGCAACTGTGCACAATATCTGGATTTTTTTTGCTGCTCTTAAAGTGCAGTCACTTATTCAGTTTCCTGCAATCCACAAGGAGTCTTTTGCATTCCCAGCAAAATGTGTATTGGTTCAGTTAGAGGATTATTTTCTTTACCAGAGCTCAGGTGAATGACAGAACGTGTAAGAATGTCTTTTCTGATCCTAAGTCTCGCTCTGTGCATTGTCTCCTCTTTTACAATATAGACAGATGTGCGAGTCTGGACTAAATTATATCTAACAACAAAACTGCTCTCAGATGTGGTACCGTTGGCCAAATGTAGATCTATGTATGTGTCCTTAATGTATAAAGGTTTAGGAACAACTGAGCTGGACTAGCGTCTCCTCGTGTCTCATAAAGTACAGAGATGGGGGAGTCAAGCCATTAGTGTGTGCAGGCACCCAGTTCATGCCCTTTCCTCTCAAAGGACTATTGATGGAAAGTGCCCTTACATGTGGTGTACAGGATCTGTATCCATTACCAGCACTTAGAAGTACTTAATGTTTTGAAATAGGCGGGCTAGGCAGACTTGCAAGTCCTCCTTGGGTCTAAAGTCCATTTGTCATTCTATTCTAGCTGATGACATCACTAGAAAAACAATGGGGACTGAGATATGAGATTGGGTAAACAGTGATTACAGGTGACAAGCGACATTTGCAAGAGTGATGTCAGCGTCTTCTAAAAGAGTTGTACATTTTCAACACTTGCATGCGAGTAGATAAGGTGGATAAGGTGTTTCCCAGTAGACACTCTTGTCCAGAGTGTTTAGAAAAAACATAAAAATGCAAAAACAGCAGAAAATCTCAGTTATTGTTTCAACATGTCTGCATACAAAGATTAGACCAAAATTTATATGCATCTGGAATATGCGCTTCAATAAAACAAATAACAAAAAAGATGTCTGATGTAAAATTTTGAACTAATAAACTTTGTTCTGATGTTACTTAGTATTAGATGTTATTAATCATCATAATAATGCCCATATACTAACACAAAAAATGCCATAAACACAAAATGTCCCCAACTACTCTGTGTATTTGTTTAATGGCTTACCCTAGAGATATATGTATTTTATGTTAACATATGATATAGCAGAGATAAAAATTAAAGAAGAAAGTTTGGTAATACTTACAGCATAATCCACAATGGCTTTAAATAGTTTATTACCCCTTAGAAGCTCTTATAACAAGCCCACAAAATCCCACATGCCCGCAATCCATCTTAACCACACTAATAATTAATTTCAAATAATTGTGAATATCCTTATAATATTTTATTGAGTGTTACCAGTTGTGCAGTCTGGATGTAATTGCAACACATGGATCCTTTTACATGTGCCCCCCTACCTCCACCCACCCCTTAGCAGCTACTGAAGTACAGGGAAATGACACACACTAGTGCCGGGGAGTGACCCACCCTACCGCACTTACATCATGCTCTTCAACTGAAGTGTACATGTGGAATTAGTGATCCCTGAGAAGGGGGAGGGGAATTCTGTATAAATTCTGTGGGTTTGTAATTGCCTTTGGAAGCAGGGGGAATTCTTTCAAAAATATATATATTAAAAAAAAAAAAAACAGGGAGGGTAGGTGGTGGTGGTGGAGGTTTTGGTAAGGGGAGGAGGGTTAGTAGTAGAGGAACCCCTTAATTAAAGGATTGTTCCATGCCAGTGGGCCATCTGTGTGGAAATGCCTGGCAGCTGCACACACAGCAGTCATAACATCCCCTCCCCTGACGCTCGAGGCACTTCGACCCGGTGATATATGCATGTGGCAGACGCACTGACCCCAGCTACACACTGTACTTTATGCGCTGCAACTGCAAATGCGTCCATACAGACATGTGGACTGTACCTTGACATCATTTGAGTAATGTGTACTCCATCTGGGGTTTGGGAAATATAGAATTAGTTGTGAAAATATAAACAGATCTATTCTTGACGGATTGTCTCGTGGTTTTTTGAACCACACTGCCTTTAATTCTATGCTCTATAGGTCAATTTGGACAAGCATGAATTAAAGAAGATTTACACATAATGTACTCATGCTCCTTATTGAAAGATGAAGAAGAATGGTGCTTACAGGTAGTCTTATAGGAGTGAACCGTTTTTCAATTCTTTCATTGCATTCCCAGACATTTCACTATGCAAAACACATTTTATATTGTTTTACACATGGTTTATGTTTCATAGATGGTACAGGGATACAGAAAGGCAAAACTGTAACTGCTCACCATTACACGATGCTGAGTTCATTGAAGAACTTACGGCCAAAAGCTCCATGTATTCCCCTATGTCTCATTTTGTCTAGAGAGGCTGTCATTTTCACACAGAGGCCTACATCTACATTTGGCGCTCCAGTGCATAGAAACTAGGACAACAGAAAACCATAGCTGTGTTTCTCCCTTGTGTTACATTGTCTTTTTTTCCTATTTCATCGAGGATATTACAAGTCATATAGTTTACATAGTACACACCCAAATACCATGGAAACATTTTCAGATTCAATGATTGTTAAACTCGGGCCCTAATATTTACAACAGTCAGTCAAGTTTCCAAACCATATGAGAATTAATTGGCAGCAAGGGAACTAAAAAAAATTAACCACAGGTATTCCAGACTACCAACCTGAGAGAGTTAAAGTAATGCTTTTTATGATGTGTTAAATTTTCCATGACATAAAACCTTTAGTCCTCTCAGAAATGTAGGGAAAATAACACTGTTTATGGTGTGTCAGTGCTTGGAGAAGTGGGCCCAATGGGAAATGACAGTGGAGGTGTCAAATTTCTTAAGCACCTTTCATATATATAAACACAAGCAAGCAAGGAAAAAAAGTGGCGAAACTAATGGCAAAATGGCAAATGTAATTGCAGATCTAATTTTGTGAAAATATAATGTCAGTTTTGGTCTTGTGCCATGCACTTTCTGCATGTAAATGATTTCTTTCTTTTTCATTTTTTACAGGTTGAAGCTGTTGATTGATCAGGAAAAGGCCTACCAAGAACGAAAGGAGGAAGAGAACAACAAAAAGGTCACAGACCTGAAGGAGGAACTGACAAAACTCAAGTCATTTGCATTGATGGTTGTAGATGAACAGCAGCGCCTCACTGAACAGCTGAACCAACAAACAGCTAAGGTCCAGGAACTGAGTGCCAGCGCTTCACAAGCCCAGGAGGAGCTGAGCTCCGCCAATGCCAGTCTGCAGGAAGAGGAGCATAAAGTCTTTCGCTTGGAGACCGAGCTGTGTGACCAAGCCAGTCGATACCACCAGGAACAAGAGGCCATGACCGCCAAATTGACCAGTGAAGATGCCCAGAACAGGCAGCTGCGCCAGAAAATGTCCACTCTCAGCAGGCAGCTTGATGAACTGGAGGAGACTAACAAGAATCTGCGCAGAGCTGAGGAGGAACTGCAGGAGTTGAGGGACAAAATTAGCCGTGGTGAGTGTGGAAATTCCAGTCTCATGTCTGAGGTTGAAGAATTACGGAAAAGGGTCCTTGAAATGGAGGGAAAGGATGAAGAATTGATCAGGATGGAGGACCAGTGCAGGGACCTCAACAAGAAACTGGAGAAAGAGGCTAGCCAAAGCCGGAGCCTGAAGGCTGAAGTTGATAAACTAAACCACAGAATTATGGACTTAGAAAAACTAGAGGATGCTTTTAGCAGGAGCAAACAGGAATGCAGCTCACTCAAATGCAACCTTGAGAAGGAGAGGACAGTGTCAAAGGTTTTATCCAGTGAGCTAGATGTCTTGAAAGTCAGGGTCAAAGAACTGGAGGCTGCTGAAAGCCAACTGGCTAAGACAGAGCTCACGCTGAAAGAAGATCTTACAAAGTTAAAGACACTGACAGTCATGCTGGTGGATGAAAGGAAGGCAATGGCAGAAAAGCTAAAGCAGATGGAGAACAAGGTCCAAAACAGCACTGGTAAACTTCAGGCTGAACAGGACAAAGTTACGTCAGTCACAGAGAAGCTAATTGAAGAAAGCAAGAAGGCACTGAGGTCAAAGGCTGAACTAGAGGAGAAAATGTGTAGTGCTACAAAGGACAGAGATGAACTGAAGGACAAGTTGAAGGCTGAGGAAGAAAAGAGCAAAGATTTGGAGTCTAAGGTCAGTATGATGAAGAAAAGGTTACAATCACTAGAGACCATAGAAAGAGAATACCTGAGGAACAAAGCTAAAGAGGAGCACATCAAAGCGCCAATTGCCAACCGCTTCCAACAAGAGGACAACAAAGTCAAGGACTTGACACAGGAGGTTGAGCGTCTCAGACGCAAACTGAAAGACATGAAGGTGGTGGAAGGGGACCTACTAAAGAATGAGGAGTTAGAGTCACTGGAGAAAAGATTCTCCAACGAACAAGAGAGAGCCAAGGCCTTGATGGAGGAGCTAGAGATATCCAGAAATGAACTTTCAAAGTACCAGCTGGCTGAAAAGAAAGAGTGCAACCAAGAGCATGTCCTCTATAAACGCTTGAGGGAAGAGGAAGCAAAGTCAAGTCATTTGACCAGAGAGGTAGCAGCTCTCAAAGAGAAGATCCATGAATACATGGGAACAGAGGAGTCAATTTGCCGCATGAAAAATGACCACTCTACACTGCAAAGAAAACTGACCCAGCAGGAGGTTAGAAACAAGGAACTGGCCAGAGAAATGGAGACTCTCACTCGCGAACTTGAGAGATACCGACGCTTTAGTAAAAGCCTCCGTCCTGGCATGAATGGAAGGCGCTTCTCAGACCTGCACGTTTCCACCAAGGAAGTCCAGACAGAACCACCTGACCTCCTGCCTCCCAACTGCAGGACCATGCCACCACTCGAACGTGCTGTGGTGAATGGAAAACTGTATGATGAGAGCGAACCTGAGGATAACACAAATTACAGTAATGAGCTTCAGCTTTCCAAATGCAGCCCCACGCTCATCAATAATGTTAACAACCTAAACAACATGAGAAGAGCCCGAGTCCCCTTCATCAAGAACAAAGAGAGCCCCCATCAGGTGAATGGTAAAGTGCAACCACGGCAGAATGGCAACCATGTCCAGCCTGGAGATGTGGTGTTGACCCACAGTCCTGGGCAGCCTCTGCACATCAAAGTGACTCCTGACCATGGACACAACACAGCCATGCTAGAGATCACCAGCCCAACCACAGAAAGCACCCAGTCATTCACCAGCACCGCTGTCATACCCACAAGTGGAGGCCCACCAAAACAGAGAATCACCATCATCCAAAATGCCTCCATATCCCCCACTGCAAAATCTATTTCCCCCACAACAAAATCTAAAGGTTCCCCAATTTCTGATGGACCATGCTCCCCTGATAGGGCCCTATCACCTTTCACTATGGCCACTTACTCCAGAGCGATGACCCCAGATTCCTCTGGCTCTGTGACACCCGACAGAGCGATGTCACCCATACAAATTGTGTCGGTGACAACAGGCACCCCGGACCGGTCCCTCTCCACAGAGCCGGTGGAAGTTGTCGGAGGTCACGCCGTCTTCCGCGTGACCCCTGAGAGGCAGAGCAGCTGGCAGGTCCAGAGGTCGAACAGCTCTGGGCCGAATGTCATCACCACAGAGGACAACAAAATCCACATTCACTTAGGGAGCCCCTTCATTCAGAGCATCAGCAGTCCGTCACAAACGCTGAGTCCATGCCACACACCTGGGCTCCAGGAGCAGAGGACTCAAGTGCTGTCCAATTGCGGTGCCCCTGCTGCCAAAGGCAACAGCAAAATCACAAGTAGCATCATGATAAAGCCCACCTCCACCCCTATCCAAAGGCCATCACAAATTACAGTAAGTAATGTCTATGATTGACCCGATACCCCCCAAAACCCTTCATCCCATCCTTTGTTTATGAATCCTTCCCATTAGATCCAATACAACTTTTGCCCATTTAACTGCCCTCAGTGCCTTGGCATTATACCCTGATGCATTTAAATGTCTGTTTTACTTGATTTATAAATAGAGAGCTTACACAGGGGTTTGGATGTTTAACTTACGTTGGTTTGTTTAGTTCTGTTTGATATATTCAAACAAAAGTTTGCATGAGAAAAAATATCATTTGAAAGCACTAGAAAATTTGACAGTACACCAGGTTTTAACTTATGTGCACTTACTGTATCATACTCAGTGGTAAATTTGCCATGTAGTCAGACTAATCACACTGATGTATCATATCAGTTCTTTTTATACTTCATATTACACATCTTGCATTTTGATTAAGTTGTTTGATTTTCTGAATATTAAAGTGTGCAAAAGAAGAAGTGTTATGTTTAAGTTTGTCATCCATGCTTGCCTATTTCATTTATTCACTAAACCCAGCATGTTTTGAATGTTTAAAATTAAAAATAATCTGAGGAACATATCGGATTGAAATCAGTTGTTTGATTTGATTTTTGGTGCATGTTCAGTAACGTCTTAACACTTTAAATTTGAATCCACTGTGCTTATATTTCAGGATTCTGTGTAGTCATAAAAGATGAGCAATCACTTGTTCAGATTTGAATATGAAAAGACTGTTAAAAACAACGCTTTGTTGGACCCAATTAAATGATACCCAACGAGAAGAGTTGTCTGAAAAACCTTTGTGCTCATACTCCGCTTTTACAAGAAAACAAGAGAGAAAAGCCGAGGGATTCTGACATGTGTTTGCTTGCTTGAGTTAAAATCATAGGCTGATGTCATAGTTTCTCCTTACATCTAGAGCACAGAAACCCTGTGACCGAGAGTGAAAACCAGCATGATTTGAACTTGGAGTTCTCTTAAATGATACAATGGAAACTCTGCTTAGATCCTTTAAACTGCAGAGTGGTGCTCCTAACAGAAAGCTGCTGTTGGATAAAAAAAAAAAAAAAAAAAAAAATTGTATTTCCCCAAAATGCAAGCTTTTGTGGAATTACACAGTTGTTTTTCTCCAACAGACATTTATTCTTGAAATATGGTTACAATAATGCATTATTGAAATATGGTTACAATTTAATGAAAACCTAGAGGGTCATGAAAACTTCCATGGTTTCATTATTTCTTTCATTATTATTTATTATCATTATTTTTTTTTTTAAATCTGCAATTATGTTTTTGCTTGAATGATTTAGTTTATTGGGTATAAATCTAATCAGCACAAGAGCAAACTGATCCTCATTAATCAGCAGACATAAGTGATGCATTAGCAGACTGTTTAAAATCACATTTTATATACCTTGGGATTCCTGTCACAGGAGATTTCAAACACACACCAGAATTTTTTATTACCTGATCCAAATCAACAAGGCTTAGCCAGCTGATCCCCTCTCCTGCTGTTTCTCAGTGGATGGATTACAAAAAAACATTCTGGGAAAACAGTCAATATGACATGACTCACGAAAATCCTGTATTTGCTTCAGTGTTAGGAAAGCCATCCCATATCCATATTTTCTTTGGCTTCAGGCAGTAATATAAGGTGGTTCTTGTTCCTGGTGGTAGAGGACAACCTTTTGGACATTTTTGGCTGAGTCATGTTTATTGCTTTATTCTCATATTCTCAAAAAACATTCAATATATCTTTAACACTTGTCTCACTTTTTTTGCTGATCTTTAGCATTGCCTTTGGATGTTACTCAAAAAAACTGTTTCATGTACCACCACCCAAGGAGACGCCCTATGCCTTGAAAAGCCACTTGAGAGGATCTGATAGATGATGTGGATATGAAAAATAGCTCCACATTCTTTGATAGGCCAACCTCACTGGTCTCTGAGCAGTAGGGACCCACTTAGCTTGCTATTTAACGGGCAGTAACCTGAACCTCTTGTTTTATTTTGCTTTCTCCCCCTGAATCATCTCCTTTGACATGACTCACCAGCCTGAATTATGGGTGTTTCTCCGTGTATACGCATTCTTTCAAATGCGGTTTTATGTGCCCACATTGGAAAAGTTACCACATATGTGCGTTTTGTTTAAATTGAATCTCGACTGAAGGTCAGCACAAGACGACCGGGGGGGATGGAGACAGGAAGGGAGGAAGAGAAAGGAGGTGGGATAGGAGGAGGAGGGGGGGCGCTATCAGCTGCAGGACACTGACAAATATCATCTCTTAATGAAGCCAATAAAAAGTAATGAGGAAATAAATATATATATAAAAATAAGCATCTGATTTAGAGTCAAGAGGTTTTTACATGGTACTTTTATGGTTTTGGTCAGAGAAGGACTTTAGTAAGTATCTAAATATTATGTGCACATAAAATATGATAGCCTGAAGCTGCTGTAAGATTTGAATGTCATATGCAGGATTTTTGCAAGGACAGATACACCAACAATACATTGCAAGCAGCTACCGCTTGAGTTTTATCTCACTATTTAGCCGATTTTAGGCAGATTTCAAAGCCCGGCTGTGGAACGAATTGGTACGTATGTTTCTGGGGATTATGTGTGCTTGCTTACAGACACTTTGGCTGGGTGTATAGGCACTGTTGGTACAGTAACCAGCAAATCATGAGCTGCACTGAATCAGCAGTCCTTGTAAAGCATGGAGAAATGCATACGATGATGCATTTAAGTGACACATTTAAAAAGGCAACCACTCCCAAGATGAAGATAATCAGCTTTTAACCTTACGTAATTATGAATAGATTACGAAATGCACCTTTATCAGCTCTGAACATTGGAGTGGCTGATTGACGAGCATTGCTAAGAACTGACCGACTTAACAAAATACTGTATAACAGAGCTCTGTGTACTGTATGTCCTCGGTATCAGTTAGATAGAAGAAGACAACTGGTGCAAAAAAGTGCTGTTGCTTGCTTCCACCGAACAAACCCACAAGTCCAAAACATGCACGCGCACACGCGCACACTCACAGACACACAACTCAGTGTCACTACAAGGAGATGATTAAATCAAGCATTAAATTGATTGAGTGGGAAGGAATGCAGCTGGAGAAACCGGATCCAAAGCAGTCTGGCCGCAATAAAATGATGCAGGGACTAAACAAGATGCTATTCATTAGACCACTACTTGAGACCATTGAGCAGCTGAGATCGCTGTCTGCGACCTCAATTACCCCCTGACTCACACTTTACTCGCTCCAGCCTACCGAGGGCCAAATTCATAAACTATACTCATGCAGCCCGGCCAGGGAAGACAGCCCACCACACCAGATCCGTGCCAGAGAGATAAATGCGGATCAAATGACACGCTGTGAGCCAAAGCGGATTTCATGGAATACTTGCTTCTGTATACTAAGGACCAGATTATAATCATACTCAAAGTACAGTGTCATTACTATAGGTTTTTAGCGGAAATGTAAAGGAAAAAACATGGATTTTTGCATCCGCTACTGATGTGCATTCAGCTCAGCCAAGAAAGCCTAATCACATCCCTGCCAGAAAGATAAGTTGAGTATTAAGTGCCGAAAGCGGATTTCCTCCACAATGATAATAATCACAAAGGAATTTACACACCTTGACCGACAGGCACAATAAAGCCGAACCGGGACAATAAACGGTATGGGGGAGGCAGGGCTCGGCTTTGTCTAAACAAAGGGCTTTATACAGTGTGTGTGTGAGTGAGAGTCAGAGGATATGCACTGTGAGAGTAGCCGCTCTCCCACCGCAACACAAGCACCAAAACAAACCTTGTGTTTGGTTGCCGTGGCGACAGCCGCGCCGGTATTGCAGAACACGAGGCAGAGGAAGTGCTTAACTGAACTCCCGCTGCACCGCTGATATACAAAAGAACAAAGCAGCACATTAAGGCTCATTCCGTGTAAAATCAACAACGCTCCCATGACGTGGAGCCCACACAAGATTTTATGGCCCATTGCCTCTGTTAAAGCATAGGCCCCTACTTATTCGGAAATTTATACCCCCATATGAATATTTAAGGATATGGTTCGCTGCAGATTTTAAGGTTAATTCTCGAAACCTCAAGCCACATATGACATTATGGCAGAGACTTTTCAGGAAAAGGCAGATCACACCAGTTGCGAAGTGGCGTGCCGTGCAGTGTGTGGGCTTTGGGGATAATGACAGCAGAGTGATGAAACTGGTGGCAATACTGAAGTGTTTCACTTTCACTCCGAACAGATTTATAATAGATTTTTGACAAAGCAGTCTTCGATACACAGCCTTCATGGCAAGTATTTCCTTTGTAGCCAAGGCAAGGCATGACGGTAAAACAGAAACTGAGCTACACCTTTTTTTATCTGATTCATTCCAAACTAGAGCAAAGGACAAAATCATAATGTGAGATCACTGAATAATACTGAATCTGTAATAACTGACTGCCAAAAGTCATAGATGTCTGTGTTGCAACATGGTTACAGATTTAGTCATCACCACATGCTGCAGTTATATCAATTTAAATGGGTTACAGCCACTTACAGGGGTAATTTGAGATGTGGTCAAAGTGCCTCTTGTTGCGACACATTACAAAATGTAATTCCCCTTTTTTCAAAATTAGGTGCCGAGCATGAGTGAATGAAAGCAACATTAGCCGCCAATCACATCCTTTGATATCTTTGTACAAAATAATTGCCTGTTGGCTATTATTGCAGTGCCAGGCTTAATTTAGTCTATTTTCATTCAGACTTGTTGAAGCAGACGAACTGCGAGCCTGAAAAAGAGCAAAGGAGCTCAGGCGACAAAGGACTGTCACTTTGTCTAGACCCTTCAAGGATTTATCCATCAGATCAGTCAGAGAAACACAGACAGAAAGAGGCGCAGTACAAAAACGAGCACCGTCTGAGTCGACTCTGAAATATATGAAGGAACAAAAAAGAAAAAACACGCTTTATGTTCTCGAAACTTAAAAAAGAAAAAGTACTGAAGAATATTAGATTAGCTGCAGCATTACATGACATTGAGTGAGGTTACATGCAGAGAATATTCTGAATAATTGCTCCTATCAGTATTTGTATGATGAATATCCCCATATGCATTTGAATTAAAGGAGTATTACAAATAAATGAGGAGTGTCAATTCCTCATAAGCTGTTACTGATGAGGGGTTATTATTAACAGGCTTTGATGTCTACTGTACAAGTGAAAATCAAAAACTGGACTGGCTCAGTGTCCCAGGTTGCTGGTGTGTGTGTGTGTAAACACTCTGATTATGAGGTGACTGCACAGTGAGCAGAGCAGGGAGCTGTTTGAGAACATGATAACTGGTGTAAACACCCATGAGTGAGATTCCCCAGGATGTTTTCCTTCCCTTATTCATCACCTCTGAAAATTTATTCTTACAGCGATGAAATCTTTTTAAAAACTGCATTCAACGGCATTCTCAAGATTTCCCAGGTGTCCCAAAACTCGCTCACACAGAATGTAACTCACTCATGATGTAATGTGTCTTATCTCAGTTCCAGATTGTTGCAACTCACTTATCTTGATTATGGTTAACAGCAAAATAAAAATCACCTGGGTAACAGTTTCTATAACAAAAGACTGTAACTACGTGTGTCATGTAAAAAATACTGAATATGTGGGATGTGCAACAATGCTGTATGGACACTGCATATTACATAAGCACTGCAAACAAATTTTTAAATACGACAATAGAACCAAATAAGCTGTAAAACAAAAACTAGCATTTCATTATTAGCCACTGTTGTTAGACCATTCCTTTTTTTTTTTAATTATTATTTTTTTCCGAATAAGTAAACAAATTTAAAGTGCATCAGGAGCCCAACAACATGCACTCACTTTATATGCAATGATCCTGCAGTGTCCATAAAATAGCATTTGGTATCATCTAGTGGTCAATATAAGCATTGCATTATTCCTGCATTGGGCTGCTATAAGTAATTCAATATCCTGGCTGATAGGACAAACAGAGATTACTTGATTTATTTCAATAAGACTTTGGGGGATTCATTCCAGATCAGGTCAAAAAACATTTTGTACTCATGGTATTCTAGAGTTTCTTGCATAAACACTTCCACAAAAGGGGATGTTGGCGTGGTTGATGATCCTCTAAAATGTGAATCACTTCCTCGCTCGTTGCCAGCAGAGATGATCGAATCAGACTCTGCCTGCTGGTGTAAAAGTTTCAAATAACTGGATAGTGTGAAACATGTTGAGTTGGCTGAAGACCTCCTGAGCCCTGCTGTGGAAATGGCTGCAAGTCCACTAAAGTACTCCTATCTCTGCATGTAACCCCCACCTGTATCCAATCCCAATTTTTCCTAATTTGGATCTTTCCTTACTCTGTATCTCCCAGATGAAGTAGTCCCAGCGCCTTTGAAGTAATAATCAATACCCCATTTTTCCTCCATCCTCACTCCACTATTTCTCCTTTTCCCAGATACCTCTAGAAGCATTCCGAAGACCGGGACCCACGAGAATCCCCAAACCAAAAGGCTACAGCTCACCGAAAGGGACAAACAGCACGGCAGTCAACCCGAGGCCGCAGAACAAGGTGCAGCCGCCGCAGGCTGCTCTGCCCGGCGGGAAAGACGGGGCGACCGCGACACCTGCAGCCAACAACAACCCAAACCTGGTCAACCGCAGACTGTGACAGCACTCACATCACACGGATACTTTGAGAGTTTGAATTATTTAGTCAGACGTTACGGAGCCAAAGTGACATAGATTATCTTTGGCTGATATAAGAATGGAATAAAATCATAATAAAATTCAAACTGTCATTGTATTGCTTTCTTTTTTTTGTTGCATCTTTCAAAATGGAAGAGAAGACCTGCTCAGCTGATGTTAAATCCTCATTTACGGTGCTATGAGGAACTACTTTTGTGTTCATGTTACATTCAATGTGTATGTATTGATGTAAAAAAATAACATGCAAAATATTTTAGTAAATAGTCACCATGCAGATTTCCTACTTGCTGTCACTGATTTGTGTGAATGTAGTCACTGTGATCGGAATCAATCAATAAGCTGTAGTCACCAGTAACACTAGAGTAATCAATGTGGTCATGAATGTTTATTTGTATTGTGATTATTTGTATTGATCTTTGATTGACTGTATCTGCTGCGAGCTACAGAACATGATACAGCCGTTTTATCCAATTCTGTGAATGGAAGACGTGGATATTTTTTAATAAGTGGCAATAATGTACATACAAGTGTATTACTGATGTGTTGTTATGAAGCTTCTTTAGTGATAATCTCTGAAATGTAACATTTGTGTTATTTTTGGTTATCAATAAAGACTTTTTATACCTTGCACAGGATGAATGCCTCTCATTTGATGACAATAATGAACCGTAGAAGCAATATGACAAAGCCTTGATTATATTTTAACTGTAACATGCTGTATGTCTATTTATCTGTATGTATCTGTCTGTCCATCCATCCATCCATCTATCCATCTATCTATCTCCCTTAAAAGCTAATTCAAAACAGTGATATTCAGAAGAATCAATTAACATGCAATGCAACTAACAACTATGGCTGGCCTCACACAATGGAACTTCCATTGCAGGATTCAAATGAAACTTTACTGTTGCCATGTAAACAAACCCATATGGAACGTTCCAAATGATGGATTTGATGATGAAACGCAACTTCAGTTTCATGCAGCTTGGGGTTCCAGGCAAGCCATCCAATGAAAATTATAAAATCAGTTTGCATCATCTTTTGGAATGTTCCATATGGGTTTGTTGACATGGCAACAGCCTGCAACTTACTGCATGGAAGCTGCACCGTGTAAAGCCGGCTGCAGATGCATGCAACTGAGGTTGCATTTAAGCTGCAACACATAATGCTGACGACGTGGTACAGGACAGTTTGGATTTGGAAAAAGCAACATTCACACCAAATTTTAGCCTGGCATGACAGTTTAGAAGGCAACATGACTGGCAACAGCATTTTAAGATTTTATTGAGCGCAAAATTACATCGGTTTGATCTCACTGGGTCTTTTTTCTCTTGTCATTGGTTTGATCTCAAAGTACAATGATGGGCCAAGACTACAAACAGATCTGAGATTTGCCAGATTCAGTTGCACCTTGAAGCTACAAGTAATACTGCAGACAGTGGGCCAAATGCACTGTTATCTGAATGCTGTGATAAGACTATTAACATCAAGTCTCACCCCTCACAAATCCAGGTACTGTGGTAATCATTGTAGACTCTCAAATCCTGCATCTGTCCTGCTCTTTTCTGAATGTCATGCTGTACAAAATTCATGTCGAGCTCATTTCACTTTCCACCTCCTTGACAGTAAGGTTGGGAGATGCATGGGTTCCGTTTAGTTACATTAAAAAAAATAATGAAAAATTGTGATTGCAGACAGTTGGTGAGGGAATACGTCTGACATGAAGTGAGAAACACAGTCAGACAGACGTTTAAATACTGGCAGATGTTCTACAAATGTGGAAAACAATTTGTGTCGGAAACCCTGAAATAAATTTCCTGAGCTCTGTCATTTTTTTTTCACACAGAGGAGTGCAGTCCAAACTTCCCTTTGTGTTTTTGGCAGGATGGGACGGTCCCGTCACTGCTGTCCCATCACAGCAGTGCGTACGGCTGACCGCAGCGCAGAGAGGAACCGATCTTTATCTTCCTCTGTTTCTGTGGCGCAGACCCAGGAACGACTCGGCCCCTCCAGCACAAAGGCATGACACACATCTGACGACAGAAAAGGATGATTTATCTGTTACTTCCATAATTATAAAGGATTATGAAGTGATATAAAGTTGTGAAAACTGCTGAATGTCGAGAAAAAAAAGACATGGGGAACAAAACATTTTTAATCACCATTTTTTGAGTGTGTCTCAATATCAGTGTGCATTTTGTGTCTCAGACTGTGTGTGTGTGTTTGCACTCACAGCGTGTGTGTGTGATCTCTCTGACAGCCAGGCTGGCGAGGGCCACAGAGGCCAGGAATGTGTGTGTGCTCCGGTGTGTGAGCGCGAACGCTGTGTGATACACTCTCCTCCGCGTCAAGACCAGAGCGTCAGTAAACAGGAAGAGACCCACGTCACACACCTGCTCATATATCCTAATCACAAACACACACACACACAAACAAACAAGTATTATTAAAAAAAAAAAAAACAATATATCAAAATAATTATCCATCTTACAAAATCCATTTCAGCTGAAACCTATTATCATGGAATTAGTTGTTCACAGAGAAAAATAATAAATTAAACTTCATTTATGTCTTTGTGACAGACCAGGCTCTGTGGCTCTCATTATGTGGCCCCATGTGGCAAAAACACACACACATACACACACACACACCCATCCATCTGTTAGCTGAGAGAGATGAAAATAAACTGCTACAAAAATAGGAATTGCAAATGTCACTTTGTCCAGGTCACAAGCGCGCGCACACACACACACTCACACACACCAGCCAAATCTTATTTTATGCGTCGTAAATCACACAAAATATCATGTTTGATCATGACTGTTAATCAGGACACAAAGATATATTTCTCAGTAGTGCCTTACAAGAATAACCGCTCTCTATCTACTCTTCTCTATCATTGGTGCGACACAGTTGTGATGCGTCTTAAAATCAGTTGTCAAAATTAACACAAAAAAGATCTCACAGATTATCACTGAAAACACAACAGTCATCCATGTTGGGTGATTTGACCAAGGTCAAGGTCATTTTTGAACATTTTTAGACAAATTACCATCATTGTGGATAATAAAGTGGAACACTTAATAAAGCTGATTTAATGGAATTACATCATTTAATCTAATTTCATTTCATTCTTCCAATTCCATTTAATTTCATTCTGACACCAAGGGAGATTGTGAATATGTTGCCACATCAGCTGCAACAGAAAATTGCTTGTATAATTTTGTTTCTTTCTTCCAAAACACATACAAATGTATGCTCAATTTTGTTATCTAGTAATGTAATGGATTTAAAAAAAGATGATGCAATAATGCAAATTTGTCTAATGTACAGGAATCATTCTTAATTCTTATCTTTAAATTAGAAAACTGATATGAAAAAACATGAAGTTTAATCTATTTTTAATTGATGTTTGAATGAGCAAAATGAACAGAGAGTATTTCAAATGCAAAATAAAAAGATGAGAGCCATACGATTAAAAATCATTGAGAAGAAAGTGACAAATCTCTTTCATGTGAGGAAGACAATGACACAC
>OMLF01052516.1:0-10439 GCA_900302615.1 Holocentrus rufus
CTGGTTGTGAGTGAGTGTGTGTGTGTGCAAGTGTGCATGTGTGTGTGTGTGTGTATATGTGTGTTACTCACAGACTCTGTCGCAGCTCTGCAGTATCTCTGGATGTTCCCAGTGACTGAAGATTCTTCTCTAATGTGACAACTGGACAAACAACAGAACACCACAACACGAATATTAGCTACTACACAAACGTGCTCAGACATGCACAAACATGAGGACTGCATGAGATCCTTCCATTGGCTACATTGACTCCACTGATCTAAAGCTAAATCTAATAGCAATCTCAATGCTAAACCCATTTCTTAATCCTAAACTAACCTTAATTTGTTATCAAAATCTAAGACTGTCTCTAACATAAACAAACCCATGTCCTAAACTAATCTAAAAGGAATACTCCAACGTTTTGGGCAAAATAACCTAACCTTAATAACCTTTTTCCAACTTGCACAGACTGAGACAAGATATTTGATACCATTTTCACCTCCGTAGATCCATTGGTTCAGTTCTGATGGGTAGCATTTTGTGTTAGCTTAGCATAAAGAAGTCTACAGGAGTCAAAAGCCTACTAGCTCCGTCAAAGTGAAAAAATAAACTTTAGAGCAACTCTGAAGCTGTCTTATGTCTTATTTACACAATGTATCATATGTTCTTGAAATACAGGGCTTGGAATTTAAAAAAAAAGAAAAAAAAAGTTGTTTTAGGAGAAGATAGGCCTATTTCCTACCATCTAATGTCCCCTAAAACAACTCTTATTTTTTGTGTACATAAGATATCTTCAGGTGTTGCTGTAAGGCGTATCTTTCCGCTTTGGCAGAGGTAGATTAATGACTCCTGTAGACTTCAAGTCTTTATGTTAAGCTCATATGAAATTCTACCCCTAGGAACTGAACCAGTGGACATACAGAGGTGAAAATGGTATTGAACATCTTGTCTCACTCTGGGTAAGTCAGAAAAAGGGTATTTTGGCTACATTTTTGGAGTATTCCTTTAACTTTAACCCTTATCCCAACCTAATCAGTTCTTAACTTAACCCACATCTTGATTATAAATCAGTCCCTTGAAGAAGTGTGGTGGATCAGGCTAAATGTCCCTAATTTAATGGTCTCAAACTCAAACTAGTACTCAGAAGGACAAAGATGGATACACACGGGCACACACACACACGCATGCTCACACACAAACTCAGTCTTACTGATGAATGGTCATCTCACCGTTGGCATTGATCTGGAAGATATTGGACGAGGTCTCCTGAAACACATCTTGCAGTTCTGAGGGGCTGACCTGCGTGGCTTTGGAGAACACATGATATCAGCAAACACTTCTCAGTCCAGTGGAGCATGATGCTACCCTAGACAGGGAGCCCTAGCTGTGAACTGGGCACAGGGTAATGGGATGCATCCCCTGCTGTAATGCAAGAAAAATGACAAATAATAATACACACTGCACATTTTCATCATGTGGAATGACTGTGGATCGGTTTCTGTCCAACCAAACAAGCCAGCTGTGTTAGCTTGTTTGTCATCTCACTGGACAATTCATGAAACTTGGGGAAATTATACATTCCACCACTGTGTTAACAGCACATTTGACAGGGATGACATGTTTACTACTCTCTTGCTAATTTTTATAGCAGCTCTGGGCAAGATTTTATTGTAAACATCCGCCTGCCTCTATCACAAAGTGTGGCTCACACACTGATCCACACTATTCACCCAAATTCATTTCAGATGTCAGCGCAGTTTACTGACATCATCATACATGACATTTGGGTACAGTCCTGCGCACTTTCAAAAATTCAAAACGGTTCCTTTTGCTGCCACTTGGGGGCATCAAAGTGCTAAATGACCGTGTGCAGCTTTAAATGAAAGTGGTAATCCACTTTCTTTATTTTGTCTCCATCTTTGTTGCTTTGCATTGCTTTGGTGTTCCTGCACTTCACCTGTCAATCAATCAGTAAATCCAGTATTGTGATGTCTTTTTGCTTGGATTTTCTGTTGATGGAGTTTGAGTTTCTGCAGGTGGCGCTCTTTTCTTTTCTTTTCTTGTTTATTCCAAAGAAACCAGAAGCATTTCACACAAAACTTTTTGTGCGCCTATAGGTTGAAACACTATGTGTTATTTCAATCAGCAAAAGTAACAAAATGGATGTTTCTTTATCACACATGGAGATATAATTGACATCGAAGGCCGAAGGAGCTTCTGATGTGGGACCTAACTGCAGTGACCATGGTAGACTGGACTGAAAGAGCATTGCAGGAACCCACGGGCTGGCAGCAGCAGTGGTGAGTCTCTCAGATAAGTTATGTCGGCAGGGCCATTTTCCCTGTTCAAAGGCACATGTCACTGCAAATGACAGGGAGGGTTAATGGCCCGGAGCCATTACAGCAGGCCGAGATCAACATCATGACCTGTACTACATAAGCTGCACACACAAGCCAATCTCAGTGTCGCCCAGAAATGACTGCAATTGGGACTTTATTGTTTTGACATGGTCAAAAGTTCTGCAACTCTGACTGAAAAAATAACACATAGAGGTGTGAAAATGGAGAGGGGGTGATCGAATGTTGTGCATCCCAAAGAGAGAGATGAAAGCCAGAGACAAAGCAGAGCTAGAAATAGAGATGGAGACAGACAGTGAAATGGATATCCATGGTGTGGGCTGGATAAAGAACCTTTCACAAGGCTCTAAGACCTCCACTGTACATCAGAAGTCATTAACTCAACCCAGCGAGCTACACTGACAAATGGCCCAGGTAATAACATGATTGCACGCTGTTAAACGAGCAGCTTACAAGATTGCAATACATTTGGAAATGGGTCATTTTTCAATTGAATGACCTTTAGTGCCTTTTTAATGTTATCTCCATACTCCCACCTTTAACACATACTTTGTCCACCTCTCTCCTTCATTATGATGGATGGATATTCAGTATTCATGCAACAGTCTTGGTGGTCTGGTCTATCACTGAGTGGGCTTGCAGGTTAGGTGCATGTGTGTTCTTGTGTGTGAGAACATGCGCGTGTGTGTGTGTGTGTGTGTGTGTGTGTGTGTGTGTGTGTGTGTGTGTGTGTGTGTGTGCGTGTGTGTGCGTGTATGCATGTGTTTCCTCATACTATCATGTATTTCTGATTTGCACACAATAACAGAGTTCACCTGCTGAAAAGCTAATGCACATCATACTGCAACCCTAAAACCACTTTTACCCAGGGAAATGATGTGTCTCTATTGTTCTTGTGTGTGTGTGTGTGTGTGTGTGTGTGTGTGTGTGTGTGGGAACACAGGTGAGCCTCATTTATCAATACTGTACTCTAGTAAATTTGAGTGTACATTCCCAAGTAAAATAATACAAACTAAAATCTACAACGCATTAATCAAATGCTTGAAAGCATCTGTTTTCAACAGTATTCACCATGCATATGTTCATGAATCTTACTCACTTGTAAATGGGAGATGCATTCATGGGGGCCTTAATTTTCAGGAATTAACATAACGTAGTGGCACCACCTCAGAAATGTCATACTAAGTGAAAGAGATTGCAAACATCCATAATGTTCTGGACTGTAATGGCATCGAAGAAAGTGAAAAGAAGCACTTCGGTAATACAGAAACCGAGGTGATTGTGCTACTGGAAAAAAGAAATACTATTCTGCAGCAATGGCAGGGGGATTAAAGCTCCACAAAAAGGTGACATATGGAAGGAGATCATGGAGTAGGTGAATGCCGTTACATCCTTGCAGGGAAAGGTGCAATAAGCTAGAAGAAAGTAGTTCTGATTTAAAACCAAAGGCGATGGGAGGAGGCCAAGGAACAAAATCGATAGCGCATCAGAACCATAACTGGGATATGTTGCTCTCGGGCTTTAATCCAGGTGGGGACAGTGACATCATGCTTGACATCACAAGCCAAAGGGTAGAGCCAAATAGATTGTAAATAATGGCAAGCCAATTATTATAAAAGTGGCCTAGCAAAAAATAAATAAATAAATAAGCATCCTTGTAGCCTCTGGAAACTTTATCTCAAATATTAAAAATTAATATGGAATATAAAATATGATAAATATATTTAATACCCACCAAAATAATAAGAAAAAACATCTATAACTATTATAAAATGTATCTCAAAAACAGCTCATCTGGCTACTCAGACTCAGAGAGTTTCTTGGGACTGTGGGGGTGTGGTCAAATCATGCTTGATTGATATCTACCTGTCCAGTCACTCAAATATCATCCTGTTGCTACTAACAAGGGCAAGATGGTACAAGCAGGCAGAATCAGCCATACTTGTATGAACCCCCAGACTCTAAGATTTGGAAAATTGAATCTTTTATTCATTTATTAATTTTTTTTTTTTTTGTAAAATTTAAAAATTTACCTAATTTTATTTTTTTCTTATGTGGCAGCCTTTATGTACAAGACAAATTTCCCTAGGGACAAATAAAGTCATCTTGAATCGTGAATCCTGAAAATCCTAAATATATTTTTGATTCAACTATTCCAGAACTTTGCAAAATTCAGACCAGCCAGGTTCCTCCTCGCCATAGAGACATCTTTTACATCTTTCAGTGTCTTCTTTCACTGGCTTTCTCAGCAGAACATACAAGCTAGCTAGCTGTCTGTATTGTTTCCGAGGAGATTTTTGTGAAAACTTTGTCATGATTGAGTTTTTCTGGTGGAGGATGACAGCTTCCTCTCCTCAAATTTTAACGGGAATGAATTACATACTTAACTAAGGAGCATTTGAGGATTATAGAAGAAATAGTTTGGCTTGAGGGACAATCTGCACAGTGATACTAGTGATACTAGCTAAACTGGCAGAGACAATGAGCTAATTTATATCCAGAAAAATGACAATTTGAAAAGAAAAATAGGGCTGACAGTCATTTGAGGACAAAGCTGAAGCACTTTAACTGTCATTTGATAATGCCTCCTAATCAGTGATGTAGAAATGAGGCATTAATCAGTAAGTATTCACAACCTGATGGAATCCTGTGCCATATTGTCTTAACGGTGGGTGGTGGGGTGGGGGGCTCAGGAATGAAATTACTGAGAGCATAACTTCATGTGGAAAATTTTAATTTACGTTGTGGTCTCACTGACTTGCATGGAGTTGGGGCAGGTATTTGATTGGTTCTGCTGCTGGCCATGAGATGGCACTGCAGGTGTACTGCCTTTGCTGTTGCCTCTGCTTTAGCTTCGGATCTTATCTGTGGTTTTAGCAGCTTGGCAAAAAAAAAATCAAATAATCTGTTGAAAAGTGCACAAAAACAGCAAGAAATGTTTCCTCAGTTCAAAAGGATTGTTTGGAGAGGACACCGTTAGAAGTGACATACAGTTTGAGACTTAAACAGTACACTGGAATGCAAGGGTGTGGAAGTCTAGGTGCTGGATGTGTGGACAACACAGTTTCAATTCCCAGATCATGACAATAAGCTTTCTGTTGGGAGGTAAGGTAATTTAACCATGTGTAACCATATATCATCATATGCAACTATTTAAAAAATAACACCAAAAAAAAAAAAAAAAATTCATGGTATTTTATATCAATATCCCATGACTTCAGTTTCCTGGAAAATTGAATTGTTTTTAGCTCAGCTATGTCATACAATAGCTATCAGTACGTGACCATAAAAATTCAATCAATTACACTGTCTTTTTTTTTTTTTTAATAATCTCTGATGCCCCTCCCCTTTTCATGTGACAAATGACATGAATTTCATATTTTTTGTACAAGACAAGTTCCATTTCAGACTTCAACCTGGAAGGCTGAAGGATTCATAGAGCACTATTTTGCAACCAACCCCTCTCTTTGGTAGTGAATGGTTGGAGCAACAGGATCATTTCTGAACCTTTTTATCATCTAACCAGCTCAGCTCCCACCTCAGTAATCACATGAATACACCCACGGCTGCTCTTTACACACACAGACGCAATCTGATGTCATGTCATACTTCAAACAGCTCTCTCACATAAACATGTAGATGCTTTTTCAAATGCATGCTGATCAGCACGCCACTTCAGAGCACTGCTGATATGCACAGTGGCATCAGAAAATCACTCTTGACTTCAAATTTGCCTCTCTCTTTCTGAGGTTTAGAGCAGTGTGTCTAATTTTGTCACAACCCGGGTTTTCCTTGTAGTCCCTACAAAATGGTCTTGCATAGTCCTGTGAGGGGCAGAATAACAAATGCTGAAGGAAGCTGCACAGTTCAGGAGGTAGAGTGGTCGTCTGGTAATCAGAAGGTTCCTGGTTCGATCCCCAGCTCCTCCATGCATGTTGAAGTGTGAGCAAGACGCTGCTAACGGCACAAGAGCACAATGCTAACCACTCCTGACAAGCAGGTTGTAGTCTCTCTAGCTAGACTATCTCTTCCTCAATCTTTGAATGCTCCATAGATAAGTCTGTAATTCACCCTGTTAAATTTTAAGGAAAGGAAACTGTCATCTTCCACTGGAAAAAGTCTTCGTACCAGAAGAATGTTTGATGAATCATGACAGTGCTCACAAAAATGTATTCCCCTCAGAAACAATCGAGACAACTAGCTAGCATGGATGAAACACGGGCGGAACCAGTGGAAAAAGACATTGAAAGACATAAAAGATGTCTCCATGGTGAGGAGGAACTTCGCTTGTCACGGAATGAATTTTGCAAAGTTCAAAAATTTCCATTTCCACTCAGCGGCGCTAGCTAGCTATGCTTCAACTAATTTAGTTTCCAGTAGGTGTTATTTACATATCTGCACAGGAGATACAGAAGTGAGGAAATGAGCATTTTCAGCGTTTCTGAAGTGCAGACTATTAGGCAGAAGCATTTGGAAATTACAGGAGCCAACATGTCTGGCTTGAGAGACTAAACATGTTGGTACCTTGCATGGCAGCCGTGTGTGAATGTGTGTGTGAATGTGAGGCAGACACTATAAGCACTTTGAGTGTCTGGTAGACTTAAAAAAAATGCTACATGAATCCATTTACCATTTAAGGACAGATGTGAATTGAAAATGAGTGGTCAAGTGGTTTCACTTTCTATCATTCATGTCCCCAATAGCATGACTACATGTCATCACCAGCATATGATGTAATCACCCTTTGAGCCATTCAGTAATACTTAACCGTTGTAATGCCCTGCTAAGACCAATCAGTGTCATTTTGAATGCTGGTGTTGTGCTGAAAAGTGATTCCTCCTTATTGTGTTACCTCAATAATCTGACCCATTTGACTTTGCCCTAGAGAGAAGGTTATATTTTAAATCACAGTAGTTTGAAAGTTGTTTATGAAAATATAGACCATATCTAGATATGTTGATAGACATGCTGTGAGGGGCGGGAGCCTGTCCCTTCATGCGCTGAGCTGTGGGCAGGCAAACACCCTGGTCAGGTCGGCAGTCGACTACAAGGAGAACACTCAAACAAACACATTCACACACACACACACACACACACTTCACCTAACATGCATGTCTAGCACTGAACTGGAGCTGGTACACATCCACTTTTCTTTTGTTCATCATTTGCACTATAAAATTGCCATAAATTGTTTAATGTGTGCAGCCTCAATGATGATTATCGATGTCAAGTGAAAAACATGGCTACTGACAAGGCGCCTGTGATGACTGTTGTACACAGCAACAGTTGAGAGTGGAGTAACTAGCAGAGCTTCAGCGGATGTGGTTTTCATTTGATGTTTAGGTTTGAAAGCAAAGTAACCAAAATTACTCAGGCCAAAGAATAAACAACCAAAGTGGCAATTTTGTCACGTGAGTGAGAAATGAAAGGAACATTTGAAATCACTCATCAATCATCAGTTTTTTTTCAATGGTACTGTATGCAAAATTGCAGAGGGTAAATAAATTATTACCACATAAATTTTGGCACATTAGAATAATTAGTGTGAACAGATGAGGCTATTGCTGAGAAACCAACAGCTTCTACTGGCCTCTGCACTGCATTTTACTCTGTTTCACCAGGTGAGATTTGGCGGTAAATCTGCTGATTGCTTTATGGCCCAAAACAGGTAGATGGTGCTGTTCTTGCCAAAGATCCAGCATTGAGAGGAGTTGCAGTGGCATATGGTGGAGGGAGTGAAAGACAGATGGAAAAAGAACTTGTATCTTCTTCAGTAAAAGTGCTTTTATTATTACACGTTTCTTCATGCTGTTTTAAAACCCATTTTGTCACACCTGATTTTTATTGTCTCTAAATAAGTTCATAAGTTAGCTTGTGTTACAGTTACCCTTACAGAACCTCCTTAATAAATGCCAGTTCTGATGTTTAGTCTGTTTTTATGAAGTTGGTTCTATTTTGATCAAAACGTTTTGATGAGTCTTCACCTGACAATTTATCAATTCATCAAGCACTTTCTTCACAACTGTTTTTAACATTTCATTTTTGTTGTTTCTACTTGTCATTGCCTTTGGTTTGTGAAGCACTTCGTAATTCTGGTCTGAAAACCGCTGTATTGCTTAGTAACTTACTTGTTGGATTTTCAAATTCTGTTATCAAATGTAATGGACATATAATGAAGAGGAAGTTTCCACGAACCTGAAATCTGGGTGATAAAAGGAGACAAAATGCAATAAAAGGCTGATAGAAAGCTGAGGATAGAAAATCACTTAGCATAATTCCAATTCCTAAGGTTAAATTCCACTGAACTGATTATAGATGTCATTAGATTGACACTGCAGTTTTTTTTTCTTTTTAAACTGAATAACCAATACAAAGTGGCCCAATTTCTGCTACTGTAATGAGTGAGAATCCTGAGCACGCCAGGGACGAATTAACATCATGCCCTCTCCAAGTAGCTTGTCGATAGCACAAATGTGCTATCTGCAACACGTTCAATTATACTCTCAAATCAGAGAGGAACTTAATCAAGAGCTCCCATCTCATTATCTTGAGGTCAGCGGCTGTCTCTCCTCACTGATGAAAGGAAATGCTGTGCCCAAAAATCTAAAATTTGGGGATTGGGCAGTGGATTCAGTGATGGAGAGCCTGGCTCAGGCCCAACAAGCGGCACTGCAGGTGAAGCTGGCATGGTTTAGTTCCAAGGTTCAATACGACCGATGTGGCTTTATGGGGGCTCACACCGATGCTGATATTTTTCGGAGTGAAGCTTGCTGAAATTCAATGTCTGCACCCTTTAGAAGTAGCTACTGTTAGGTGGATTCAATTTAAGCATTGTTGCTCAATTATTGTCCCTACCAATAATTGAGCAAACATGTTCTTATCATCTTTCCAGAGAAGTCATATTCATAGTCATACCCAGTTATGCGCTACTGGAGGCTATGTCTCCAAGACCACCAATTTACGCATTCTAGCATCTGATTGGCTGAAAGGGAGGGGCTATCTGAAGGCTAAAGGTCAAGTGTAAATGCCTCTGCATGCAGGCACAGAGGAGACGAGAGGGCAACGCAATGCTGAGTTTTTAGGGCTGTCAGTCCATACCTCAAGCACAGGCAAATATTTTTGTCTTTCCTTTTGTCTTTGGCTTACACTGCTTAACACTCGTGTAATTTTATCCATGCCAACTCGTTTTCTAGTTTGTAGTGATCAAACTAACTAGTCAGAAACAGTTAGCCATGTTGATTTAAAGTGAAAACTTGCTAGCAACGTCTCTTTTTACTGGAAAATAATGTCAACTACTGTAAGTTAATCATGTTTGCCAGTTTCAGCTAGCAAACTAAACCTGGTTTCTTTCACATGTTGGCTAGTCATCAGGTTGGTAGCAGAAGTAAACATAAAACAGGTGGATATATCAAATTATGAGTTGAATTTCAGTCTAGAAATCCTGTGAAGGTGCTATTATTAATGAATTATTTTGTATGCAGGAAACTGCAGCAGGCTAGAGAAAAAGATCAAGCTGTTGAGAATACAGGTGCATCAGAGCTTCAGCTGAGGTCCTAATTATGAATTATAGTGTGGAATTATAGAAAAACATCAGCATTAAAGTTAGTCTCATGATGTTCAGCAAATATAACATTTGAAAGTCAATACATTTCATCATGAGTTTATTTTATTTATTTGATGTTTTCTGGGGGTGAGGAGGTGCTTACATCAGAGCATGTTGTTTCATAAGATCCTGTTGACTCAATATTTAAAATATCCTTCAAAAATAAATGGGATCCCCAGTTTAACCATATGTTTTTAATCGTATTCTTTAATGCATCAAGTCGGCCTAAAGATGCTGTAGAGCAGGTTGAGGGAGAAGCAGCTGCTGGACCTTCAGGGCTTCAGGTGAGGTTCTAAAATGATACTGTGATTAAACATAAGATATTATTTTAAATTAGCATGAATGCAGATCATAATATAAATAAAGACCCTAAACATTAATAAAGCATGCAGTTATCGGCATTAAATAGCGTTTTTTTTTTCCAGTGGTCACCTGCACTCCCAATTCATTGTTTTGTCAACTGAACTGCACATAGGACAGTTTGCAGTATATATTGT
>OMLF01052521.1:0-13752 GCA_900302615.1 Holocentrus rufus
CCCTCCCATAACACCTGCACTAATCACACACACACACACACACACACACACACACACACAGACACACACACATACACACACACACACACAAACTGACCCACGCAGCTAGCTATAGCCCGATCATGGCTAACAAAAGTAAAGCGAACAGGCTACATTATTAAGCTATTTACAGTTGTGCACAAGGCCCCGATGCTATGACAACAGCTGCTAAAACACCACCAAGGAAGAGCTAACATAGCAACTATTTGTGTGTGGAGACAACAGAGTATGCTAAGGAAGGTTTAGCTACTTTTTCCCCTCCGTAACCCACCCTCTCCTGAGCCTCCTTTAATCGGACTCTGGTATTAGAGGCACTTACAGACAACAAGGTCCAACGTCTTCCCTGCTTCCTCCGTCAAATCCCTGTTTTTTTCGGAGACAAAACTAGATTGACTTTAGACTAATTTCCATAACAAGCTGCCGAGGCGAGCAGGCGGAGGGACGGGGAGTCTAGCGCGCTGCGGCGGCCAGATGTTTCCGAGCTGTTGCTACTCAACTCGGGCTGGAAAGGAGGCGACTTGACTGGCACGGCGCGGAAGCCAATGGAGCCGGTGAGGAGAAAAGTGAAGGCAAATTGGAAGCGGCCCTCTAACACAAGAGAGGGAGGGATATGTCTTCTCGGCGTAGGTTGACACCAGGCAACAACAGCAGCACACAGTGAGAAGGCAGGAAAGAACAGGGCCAAACCAACTGGTTCTGCGAGTGCGAGGCGGACTGGCGCAGCGGAGCACGAGCGAGTGGAGAGCGGCGCGGTGCGCCTTGGGTACTGTAGTCAAGCCTCCGCCGGCGCAGGGGGAGGAGTTGGTGTGAGCAGGTGCACCACCTTGACCAGAAAAAAAAGATGGTTTCCGGGAGTCCTGGGTGGTAACGCGTTTCTAGTTGACTGGTAACTGTAATTTTAGCAAGTGTGACTAAAGAAATAACAACAGTTCGTTAAACTACACTATTTCCTTACTGAGAAAAGTAATAACAGGTGCACCATCGAGAGTAGAAACGTCTGGGGCAGCACCATGTTAGGTAACGTATTACAGACTGATTGGGAACTGGGGACTATTAGGTTATGACTAAAATTGAAATAGGCTAGTAAAAAATCGTTAGTCTTGGCCCAGACTACTCGTTACTGGGGAAGGTAGTTAGTCTACGTTACTTTTGCAAGTAGTTAGTCTACATTACTATTGCATTACTGGGTATCTAGTCGTTTTCATTTTCAGTAGGATCCAACAGGCAAGTTTTACAGTCAATAGTTCAAAATGCTTGTTAATGATAAACGACAAGTTACCCATAGGCTATTTTAAGAGTGATATGCTTGAATATGATATATCATATTGAAGAAGAATTATCCAAATCATCCCGCGCCCATGAGCAACACTAAAATAGTCTGGATGAGAAATGGCAGAAAAGTTTACTTCCTCTGGGTGGAAGGAGCCTCTCCCACCAGCCTGCTTACATTTCATGGAGCAAAAGGATGGCAAGAAAACTGGACACCAGCGGTGTTTGGTTCCCCCGATCATTCACAAGAGAGTTATGGGGTTTTTTTTAGGCGAGAGAGGATGGATGTGCCGCTGGGATTTTAACGGAAATGTAATATAGCCTATGGGAAAATGTAACAAACTGTAAGGAAAGGCACAACAATATTTCTTCTGAAATGATCAGGCCCAGGTTACGAGCTATTGATGCATTTATTTGTGTAACAAGCTCAACAGGATACAAAGAAATGCAACCACGATGACACAAGATCCCAGTCCCTTCCCCCAGTATTTACAATTATGCCAATAATTGTCACTTTATGAGCTTTTGGTGGCTTATGTGGCCGTTTGCCTGAAGAGGCTGTAAGCTGCACTTGACAATCAACAGGTTGTCGTGTGTTGTCTGTATCGTGATCATCTGATAAGGTTTGTTTCCAGCGCAGCTCTAAGTAAAAATAGCTGCACAGAATGATTTCATTTTGTCTGGGTCGTGTCATTTATCACTGCGGTGATCATCACCACGGGAAACAACGGTTTATCTACAGCCATGTGAGTTTAGATGTCTGCTCATGGCTGATCGTCGCCTTTATGCCTATTTTATGAATGTTTTTTGTTCTCAGTGTTCAATAAGTGCACAAACATTGGGCTCCGGCTCCTTTGTAAAGGCTTCCATTAAGAAACATAACAGCAAATCTAGGACACACTGAAACAGTGCTAGGCTACCTCATGTCCAAATAAAGACGGGTATCTGTTTCACAATTATTAATAAGAAAGGGCTATTAAAATATAGCCTAAACATGGTCTACACCGATGGTTCCCAAACGAGGGTGCAGGGACCTCCAAGGGTCCATCACTCGATCCAAAGCGGTCCCCAGCAAAATTAGAGACAAGATAGCCTCATTTCGCTGTTTTTTCATATATGCTATAAAACTGATCATTCACAGCAGAGGTGATCATAAATAGAAATAAGATTAGAAAATAAATCGTTTAGATGTTAGGAGAATATTTAAGTCTATCAGAGGTTTCACTCATATAAATTCTGTACTAAATCACAAAAAATCCTCTCACCTCGGAGTTACTAGGTTAAAAAAAACTTTATCAAACGGGCGCCTGTGGACCAAAAACCCTGACATGAAAAAGTTTGGGATCCCCTGCTGTAAACGCACAGCAGCCAGATAGTCTGCAGACCCGCTCGGAAGCATTTTTAATAAGTTGCTTTGCCTAAGTGAATCTAGATAGCCCTATTTGCATCCCTAAATCCGTCCCAGTAAACTAATTGGCGTTACTAATAGATGGCTGGATAAACTGCAGCCCTGTATGGTAATGAATTCACACGATCCGGTATCATAGCTAAAGGACTTGTTAAAATGCAAATGAAAGATGACCCCGTTATGTGTCTATTTATTTGGAGATACACGTTACCAGCACATCACAATGCGCCCCTTGTTCACACACGAACATACAATTAGGCCCACAGGCAGGAGGAGTTCAGCCTTAGGCCTACAGAAAATTGGATTTAAGGGCAGACATTCACAACTATTAGCCAATTTGAAGAATAAGTATAAAGGTTACAGGGTAACCTTGTGGGTGAGGATCTTGGCTGATTGAAGATGCCACTGAAAAGACTGTAATACACCAATGAATGTAATTCTGTCCTTCCGAAATAATTTCATTTCGATGCCATCAGTGCGCAGAAAGTTGTAAAGATGTGATTTGTGGCCATGAAGACCCACAAGCTGTCAGAGCTCCTGGAGCTCCTATAGGCTGCTGAGAGAGATGAAATCTGCTGTGTGTGTGTGTGTGTGTGTGTGTGTGTGTGTGTGAGAGAGAGAGAGAGAGAGAGAGAGAGAGAGAGAGAGAGAGAGAATGTCTCCATCACTCAGTGAATCCCGTGCGATTTTATAAACTTTTCTCACCGCTCTTCTGTTCCACTCTCTGATCCACATATTGTTTTGCTACTGACAGATGCCAGAATATAGCGTCTGTGCCAAAAAAGCAGAGCCAGCCTGATGTTTGAAATTATATTTACTACCTACTACCCCGTCCCCTCTGCATCGCTCACACCAAAGACAAAGCAGGGAAGAGGCAGAAAAAGATATCTAAGTCTGGTGAGCAATTATCGATTTATAAAAGATTATATTCACACCTCCAATACTGAAAAAAACTCTTTTTAATAGGTATATTTGGAAGGAATAAGATAGCCATTTAAATCCTGTCATGATGTAGGCTACATCTGATGCCCATTGTACAAGAAAACAATTCTTTACCTGCTTCAGAGGTTTGTTTGATTTTATAATTTTAGATCATCAATCTAGTAAACATATGTTTCAAGTGAGCATATACAAATTATAAATTATGAATAACTGATCTAATCTTTAATACATACTGTATTATCATGCTGTGGTACAGCCAGCAGGGTATTTGTATTTAGCTGGTCTTCTACTTTCTGCCTCTTGAGGTCACTGTAGATTCCATGTTTTACTCCCCCCTCCCTCCCAAACTCTCTCTCTCTCTCTCTCTCTCTCTCTCTCTCTCTCATATCTCCTGTCTCTGATGACGTGCATTGATAAGGTTTGTATTTCTTATTTATTCAACGTTTTAAAGTGGGACATGAAAGAAGTGCAGACTGTGTCCTGAATGGGTGAAGTAATGTCTGAAGGAGACAGATTTTTACATGCATTTTTATTTATTTATTTATTTATTCATTTTTGTTGAGCCAAAATAGTTTGTTTGCCAACAGCTATATTCATTGTATTTAATGTGTGTATTCTACAAACAAATAAATAAACAATGGATGGTCATAACACTATTTATATTGTGCTCGTGTTTTTCTTTTCTTGTGGGAAAAGTAAATATCCTTTATTACTTGGTGGAGGGAAGAAGTTGGGGAAATTTCTGGTCATCCATGAGATATTAGACTCTACTGCTTTTTTTGGCAGCATAAATAGCATTTTGCTTGTCAGAGATATATATTTATAACTGAAGTATTTGATACAGACAGCTTTTAGATAGTAACACTAAAACACAATCTCTGAAAAGGTATTCAAATGATTGTTATAGTTCTATTGTAAATGGTGAAAAAGCAGTGTAAGTTGCACTTCAAAAATGCTACATGTAGGATTTCCCTATTTGAAATATGACATTGAATAATATTTTGCAATGCTAGGTAAAACAAATATCTAAAATCAAACTGAATTTATGTACCACATTTTGTACATTCAAATACAAAACAAAGGGGACAGAAAAAAGAAATAAGATTTTTTTAAAAATGGAGGAAAAAGGTGAAAATTAAGATTCAGTAGAGTAAAATATTGAACATCTATTGCACGTCTGTCTGTCCCGGGAGAGGGATCCCTCCTCTGTTGCTCTCCCTGAGGTTTCTTCCTTTTTTGTCCCTGCAGGATTTTTTAGGTAGTTTTTTCTTATTCGATGTGAGGGTCTAAGGACAGAGGAGGTTGTGTTGCTGTACAGACTGTAAAGCTCTCTGAGGCAAATTGTAATTTGTGAATTTGGGCTATACAAATAAAACATTATTTGACTTGACTTGAAGTAATAAAAGACAGGGAAAAATACGATGAAATATGTGGAAAACTGGGAGCAAATTCTTTAAATGTAAAATCCCATATTTTGAGGATGAGTAAGATGTGGGAATAGCTTTGTCTATTTTCTCTAATCTGCACTGCATCTACTTAACACACATGGTTCATAGTCAAAAGCCTGTTAGAACAAACTGTTCCTACGTAACAGTGACACTTAATATGTGTATTTTAAGCAGCACTGAAAGGCCTCCACTTAATGAGCAGCTCTCAGATGCAGAATGAGCCTTTCTCAGAGTTTGTGTTTATATGAAGAAAGAGTGGTATGTGTACAACATTCTTCATGTGGCAAAACACAGTTTTCATTACATTCCTAATGTGGTGCTCAAAATATTAATCATAGTCAATAATAACACCCAAGGTCTTGGCTTGAAATTTCTCATACTGTGCTTTTACACCTCTCTGCTTTGTTTGGGAACAGTTGAAGAAGTCGTGTGCCATCCACATATTAAAATCTGAAATGTACATAGTTAGAGCATTTAAGAGGTTAGGTTGTCTGTTCTGCTCAACATGTAAATTTGGGTGTCATCTGCATAGAAGTGAAAAATAGCATCATGCTCACAGATAATTGCTGTTACAGGTAGCATATTGGAGACTACATGGTATGAAGCCCAGAATAGAAGTAAGAACTAAGTATACTCTACAATACTCTGAAAACATTGACAAAATAAACATAGTCTAGACTATTTTGGGGCAGCATTGTTGGGAGGTGGGTTCGCCAAGTCACCAGTACCTTGTTCTCCACTTGTAGTGCCCTTGTAGTTTGTAGTGCGCTGAGAACACATTCTGTCGATTCCATCCATCCATCCATGAGCTTTCCAAGCCTCCGCTAAGCAATCCTCCATAGCTCTGTGTCCCAAGGCTTCCCTCATCATGCTCCTAATGGAGGTATGCAAGAGGGGAGAGACTCTGGGAGATGCTAGCTGGCTGGCTGACTGACTGAGGAAGGGGAGGCGAAGGGGGGCAGACAGATGTTTGATTCTCTGCCCTGGGGGCGATGAGATTAAACCGTCCTCCAAGGCAGAGAGGGAGAGAGAGACAGAGAGAGAAACAGAGAGAGAGAGAGAGAAGTGCTGTTTGGTAGCACAATTGGCTTTCCTCTCTCTCCATCCCAAACATCCCTCTTTTTTTTCTTGCTGAGGTGAGCAGCATATCCAAATCCATAATAGAGTGAGACACCCTAAATACCACAGGACCAAGCTGTTGGTTTGTGGGTAAAGACAGAGCAGAGGGTTTGTCCAGTAAGTCCATCAGCTTTAGTCAGCCATAATAACAACATCCATAATGCGCCTGCAGACATACGGTTCCAAAAAGCATGAGTCTACAGAATGTATTCCGTAGCGTGTGTATATAAACTCTGTTAGATCATGATAAGACATGGTGGCAAACATATCTATGTGTGAAAGCATCTGGGGTTAGAAGTTGCGATCATTTTGTTTTCATTATGAGACAGCAAATAGAGCTAACCCCAGTGTCAAGATGCAGCCCAGGCAGGCTTTCCCAGACTCTATAATATCTATGTCTTTCCCAGTTTTACGGCATAATTATCTCATTTACAAATTCTAGGGATTTAGAAGTGGAACTGGAAAAAAGATATTCTCGATAACATTTCCAGTTGGGCCTAAATGTGAATATCTCACAACTGCATGGCATGAACAGGTATTCAAATAAAGGAAAATGTTGGATAAAACTACATTACGACTTTGTGGAGACCCAACCAATCCCCTACGTCCAATAAAGCAACTCCTACTGAGTAAAAATGAGTCAGTGTGTGAGCATCAGCCCAGGACTGTGTCAGAATCTCCTAGAAATATGCAAGCATCATTTTTCTTTTTTTTTTTTTTAAATCAGATTGTGGGAGGAAGTCCGTCCATATAGTTTAATGATCTGATAATCTGGCCCAGTGCGGCTGCTGTTGTAGGCGGTCTGGAATGCAGCCATTTTGACTGAGTGTAAAATATTCATGAACTATCAATGGTAGCCCATCTGATTGGCTGGGGAACAGCTGTTGGGTCTCTGTGCCTCTAGAGGTGCAGCATCTGTCCATTTGGGGAAAGTGTGTATGTGGCTGTGTGAGTGCACGCTTGAGTTTACATGTGTGCGTGTGTGAGTGTGTGTTTGTATTCACCCACGTGATTGCATGCACGTGTGTTTGTCTGTGTGTACCTATGTGTGTGTGACTTTGTGTGTGCGCGTGCATATGCCTACACATGCATGCGTGTTCGAGAGCACACAGTCTTGCGTGTGTGTGTGTGTGTGTGTCTCAGGGGGACTAGACATCAGGAGAAACAACTGTGTATTTAACTTGCTTATCTCCAGATGGTGGAGGATCATCTCAGAAATGATCAAAAAGCAAGTCTGGGTTTTATCAGGATCTGTGCTTGTCAATCAAATATCCTTCTCACACACAGCATGAGCAGCACTATAGTCGGCTTCGCTGTGTGTGTGATGTGTTAACGTGAATCTGTCTTTTGTACAGCAGGAGAAGCCTCTACCATTCTATATGTTTATGTCAGCTTCGCAGTGTGTGTTCGTGTGTGCGTGTGTGTGTGTGTGTGTGTGGGCTGTTCGCACCCGTGCGTGTGAAACTCACAGAGAGCTGTGCAGCTTTGGCTGTGGTTGTATGATGGACATCTGGAAGCTAAATTGGTTAATGGCGCCTCCAAGCCAAGAGCCAGCCGGCCGTCCCCTCCCTGAGCTGAGACGGGGGGTGCTGACTCTACATCTGGCCAGCCCTCCTGCCTCTGACAAACACCCCTGCTGGACATATAGGGCCTCTTCTACCCAAAAAAATAATTTCTTACATGATTCTTATCGCATTTCTTCCTTCCCACACCATTGTCATTTTCCATTTATTATTCACTTAAGAGGGTGTTTTTTATCGGGTATGATGGCATCATACCCGAGCAGCGCATCCATAATTACAGTAAAGAATGCGCTAGGATTTATTCAACAGTCATGCATGTGTATGAAAACTGAAAAATGAAAACCTTTCGCGAAATATAAACACACATAATAATAAAAAACAGGAGAACAAAAAGCATTGCTCAGTAGCTCCTTGGTTACAACAAGAGCTGCTGTAGCAACCAATAAAGCTTGGCCATCTGTGCTTTGTGGGAATTATCAGTAAAGTTGAAAAGCATCTTTGACCAGTCAGACTGCTTGGCTGAAACTGCCTACCTCCTGCTATGCAAGACTTGCATACTCGGGATTCACTGATGACCGGGGAGACAAGCTGCTGCTGTTGTATGACATATCACCAAAAAAAAAAAAAAATTGCTGTTGAGGAACTAAGGAAAAGGAAGTCATTTCCTGATGATGTGCATGTTTTGTTCAGAACCCAGTAATCAACACATAGTAATCCTGTTTATTGCAAACAGAACAATTCTCCCTATTTCTGGACAACACCATATTGTTTTTTTTAACTTGTCCATTCAATATAACTTATCATCCAGTTGTGCCAGGACACAGAAACTGACAGGACTTAACTGGACAAAAAACAAATTTTCAAAATCAAATATGGAGGAGGTCAGTCTCGCCATTGACATTGGGTCTGTCCAGTGACATTATGCAAACGAACAGAATAAAGAGATAGAGAGGGGGACCAGGACAGACCAGCAAGGCCAGAGCTTTAAAGAGTTACAGCCACAGAGGACACGCAGCAGCCATTTTCAGGCCAGCTGTGGACATCCAGCAATATGATCTCATAAAATCCTTTTTTTAGCATAAGATCTCAAAGAGCCTGTTCAAAAGACAAGTGTAACCGTTGCCTCCCTTCGACTGTTTTCCTGTCTCTCTGTCTGCCTGTCTGTCTCTCCCCAGTCCAGATGTCAGAGGAACTAGCCAACAGCTGCGGCAGGAAATTAGCCCCCAGGCGGTGAAAAGGCTAATACACTTCCATACTGAGGAAAGAGACCAAAACAAAACACACACACACACACACATACACACACACACAGGAACTCAGGAGTAAGCAAGTGAATGATGCAAATTGAAGTTTACTGCCACTTTCTTCTTGCCTCCTTGCACCCAATTCATTTCACTTCCTTCCTCTGATTGCGACTGCGTGTGTTTGCATGCGAACATATTGGACTCTGCGTATCTGTGCATGTGCATGTGCGTACGTGGGTGCACTTAGCATAAACATGCCCATGCAGTGCAACCTATTTGTGTCTGCGCTTGTGTTTGTCTGTGACAGTATTTGTGTGTCTTCTTTTTTTTGGGGGGGGGGAGAATTTGGATCTGTCCATTTTGTGTAAAGTGTCTATGTGCACATCAGTGTGTGTATGGGTGACTGTGTGCCAGACTGCCAGCCTGCCTGCCATAGCGCCAGCCCCCGAGCCAGCGGGAACATTTGCCTTGTGGCTCCAATTCCCAGGAATGCCTAACCTGCGCCAGCTGTTGAGAACATGTTACCTGTGCCAACAGTGCGCCAGCTCTGCCCACCACATCAGCTGCCGCTCTGTCTCCATCTGGGTGCGTGAGTGGATGCATGTGTGTGTGTGCGTGTGTGTAGTTGTTTGTCTGTGAGCTTATCTTTACCTCTTTGCACATCTGTATTTACGTTTGCATCTGTGCGTGTGTGTGCACAATCCCTCTCCATGGCTGTGTGTCGTCTGTATGGTGCCAATGCATGTATGAGTGTGTGTTTCTGACATTGTATGCATGTGTATGTTTATATGTGTGTGTGTGTGTGTGTGTATTTGTGTCTCCATCTGTGTGTGCTGGGCCTCCCTTGCCTGCATCTGGAGCGGCGATGGAGAGGCTTTCCAACAAGGCCAATGGCAGCCAGCCTGCCAAACAGCCCAGATGTTAGTGCTGTAAGCCTCAGGCTAAATGGAGGGAGCCACACTCTCATTATTCAGAACTGGTAAATTGCAAGTGCCCTGCTTTTTTTTGGGAAAAGAGAGACAGCATGAGAGAATCAAGTAGGAGGAGTAAGAGAGAGAAAGATGGAGGGAGAGACAGATGAGCGAGCGATGGCCGGACGTCATTTGATGTGAGAGTTGCTATAAGATTCTTCATAGAATATTTGGGGAAGTCTTTCATGAATGCTACTTAGGCTATATGGACATTTGTGTGCTTTAATCTTCCAAGAGTGGACCATTCTGCAAGGACATGCACAAACACACACTCACAGACAGCAAGGTCATCTGTACACAGGGCCGAATCACAGAACTATGGGGCCCTGGGGCACAAACTGCATGTGAGCCCCCCCCCATACTGATTGAAACAATGAATATGTACACAAACAAAACTAGACAAAGGCTGTACATTTATATAACGCAGGAAAAATCCCCTAAAAGATAAGACAGCAGACTGTTTCTTTCTGTTTCCGTATTGGAGTTGATCTTTGCTGGCTCTTCTAGGCTTAAATCTTAAAATTATTCCTAATTGGCAACTATATTTTCTATAGAAATTCATGCAAATGTTCCCACTCCGTTACAAATGAAGTAGTGCTTGCTGCTTGGTGTTTAACATAAGATAAAAAAAAAAGTTTCGAACTATTACCCTCAATTTATTTGATTAATTTAGCTATTTGCCTTAATTTGTTGTCTACTGTCCATTATATAATAACAGTAAATGTAGATATGGCCCTGATGGCATGCCACACTATACAAAAAAAATAAATAAATAAAGTGAAACAAACTGTGTCTGGGGACCCAATAGCATCACAAAGAAGATTTGTCTGAGCCCACATGAGTCTTTGAGTCAACTCTGCATTTAAGATTTATTCATAACCACAAAGTGAGCAGACAGTGAACAATCCGGGCCTCTGGTTCATCAGGGCCCCTGGTGGTCTGGGGTCCTGGGGCCCTGTGTCCTGTGTGCCCCATCAGTAATCCTGCCCAGACTATAAGGTCATCCTCTGTCCTGTCTGTCACCCTCAAATCCAGTCGTTCACAAACAAAAATGCAACTGAATGCCAACATCCATCCAAAAACATTCTTCTGGTAAACAGGGGAGAGAATTTGGAGATAAAAACACAACATGTTCATTCTCCATCAAACAGTAGGACACAATTAGCTTGATCATCCGGGCGAGTGTAGCTGTGATGTTGGGGCAGATTTGGCTGTGTGTGTATGTGTGTGTGTGTATGTGTGTGTGTGTGTGTGTAACCACAGAGGTGGCATCTGCCAGGGTTTTTAGCTGTGTTTGTGAGCTCCATGTGTGTGGACCTCCACAGGGCTTAGCGAACGTCCGGTCCCCCCAGATGGTGAGCTGTCTCTGGGATGACACTGAGCAGCCCTCCCCTGCACCGGACGTCCTGCCAGCCTCCACACTGACCAGCTTCAAGTAAACAACAACTGAACATCAGGTGATGCTGCATTTGTTGGGATATTTTTTTGGGGGGGTAAATATTATCCCCCAAATCGATCCGCTGAGGGCAGATCACAGATGACATCATTATAATCTATTTCTCACGTGAATTATGACGGTCATATGTCTCAGTATTTATGCCTCAGTGATATCCCAAAATCTGTTTATCTGTTTGACTTTTAGGAAAACAATTTTGGTCAACAGACTCGACCCTCCCAGCCCCTTTCAAAACACATTTAAATGATAAATTATTTTACAGGAATTAATTCTGTTGACTGATACAACTCAGATGTCACTGATATTATTAAGTTGGATTAAAATGGCATAGCAATGATATGGATATTAGATTTAGATTAAAATTTGTCTAATAAATAGAATAGAAAAGAGCAGAGCAGAATAGAATAGACATAAATAGGCTACACACATAAATGAATGATGAAAAGTGTTTGTAGCTTCTAAACATTAGTCCACCCTGACAGCTTCTTTCTTTCAAGCGTGACATACGTTAGGTTCAGGTGGTGCTTCCTGAGAAATGCAAATAACTGAGAGAACAATCTAATTGTGAGACATCTCATCCCACAATAGACAGACATCGTTTCACATCTCTCTCCTTCCGCAGACAGATGTTCGACAGCAGTTTGTTTCTGAGAAAAAGAAGATTCCTCCTGTGTCTCCCCAAGGAGTGAGTAGCCTGGGGAAAAATGCGTTACACATAAAGTGTTAGCATGTGTGTGTGTGTGTGTGTGTGTGTGTGTGTGTGTGTGTGTGTGTGTGTGTGTTTGTGTGTGTGTAGCAGGCAAGAGAAAAAGGGAAACAGAGTGGGAGAGAAAGAAAAAAGAGAACAAAAGACAGCGAGACAGAGAGAGAAAGAGAGAGAAATGCGTCTCAGAGAAGAAGTAATGGAGGCAAAAAGACCAGAAATAGGAAGTGGCAGGATTGGAAACTGCGGGCCCTCAGGGGCCATCAGTAGTTCTGGAGGTGGGTGGATATGTGTGTGTGTGTGTGTGGGGGGGGGGTTGTACCGCTGCTCTATCCTCTGGCTGTACACAAACTGTGTGTGTTTTTGATGTTGATCTCACCCAGTTGTTGGAAAGCCAAACACAGTCTGTGGGCCCAGATGTTGACAGCTGTGCTGTCTCCAGCCTCTTCTAAAACTCATACATGCATGCACAGGCACACACTCACACACACATACACAAACACAAACACACACACATTCATGTACTCATGTAAACAATATAAAGGATAGGAGGAGCACATTGAATACACATACACATACATGCACAGTAGAGACTCACACATATTTGACTCGTAACCCCTGGAGACAATCTTCCTGGCTGTCACATGACTTTGAACAAATTCTACAATATTCCCTAAAATCAAACACAGCCCCAGTGGTGAGCAGCTTCATTCTTAGGGGACCGCTGTCCACTGTCCTGTTCCAGATGTTCTATAAATAACAAAACACACAGAAATGATCTCACATCGATGTTTACTTCAGAGACCGGAGCCACAGACGGACAGAGAGAGAGACAGAGAGACGGACAGAAACAGCTGGGGCCCTCAAGAGAACGATAACCAACGCAGCTCTCCCTAGTGGAGCGGAGTGGTTTCTGCACACATGCAGCTGTGCACACACAGTGTGGATTTTTTTACAGGGAGGATGTGTGAAAAGTTAAGTCATCTTATAGGTCAGTGTGAGCTTCAGGTTTTTCATCAGATGTTTCTTGTCCTGATGCAGGTTACTTACTGATCACGTTTGTCTTTCTTTTAATATTGTGCATGCACAAATGACCAGTTATAGATCATCACATCCCTCAGAAATAAACTGACACAGTACAGTGAAGAGAATTTCATGATGTTAATAGTATAAATTATATTGAATGAGCTCAACACATTTTCTTTGAGGCATTCTTTCCATTTAGTGTACAATTATATACTGATGAAGTGTGGCATTAATTAATTCCTACATTGTTTAATGAATTCTTGAGAGGATGTGTTGGCTGTGATGCACTGGGTAATGTTGGTGGCAAAATAGCTGCAAACAAAGAAGCGAGACATGGGGAAAAATAATTATTTGATTCTTCAGGCGACTAAGAATCCTGAATCTTACGTAATCATTGCAGAGATCAAGTGGAAATTCCTCAAGCAAGTTGCATCACACCTAACAGCTTGGAGAAAATGTTTATTTCCATCCCTTTGTACATGCATGAGTGTGACTGTGTGTGTGTGTGTGTGTGTGTGTGTGTGTGGTAAAGTTTTGATGTCAAGGTCACACCTCAGCAATACAAGCCCTTCTCTGGAACAAACAACAGATCAAAGTTCTCCTC
>OMLF01052522.1:0-10351 GCA_900302615.1 Holocentrus rufus
GGTTGCTATGGTGTTCTGGGTGGTTGCTAGGGTGTTGCTAGGTGGTTGCTATGGCATTTTGATGGTTGCTAGGGTGTTGCTAGGCAGTTGTTATGGAGTTCTGGTTGGTTCTGGATGGTTGCTAGGATGTTACTAGGCGGTTGCTATGGTACTCTGGGTGGTTGCAAGGGTGTTGCTAGGCGGTTGCTATGGTGATCTGAGAGATTGCTAGGCTGTTGCTAGGCGGTTGCTAGGGTGTTCTGGATGGTTGCTAGGCAGTTGCTAGCGTGTTCTGGGTGGTTGCCAGGGTAGTGCCAAGCAGTTGCCATGGTTCTCTGGCTGGTTGCTAGGCGGTTGCTAGGGTGCTCTGGGACCTTGCTAGGGTGCTACATAGGTGCTGCACAGGGTCCCAGCCTGCTTATGTGCCAATCAGTTCTGCTCCTTCATGTGTCCCTAATGGGGGCACAGTATGAAAGAGTTAAAAATGTTGAAAGATTGCTGAATTTTGAAAGTTCCGTGCAATTCATTTTAATGGCAAAAAAAGTTGAAATAAAGTTGAATAATTCAAAAAGTATGAAAGATGTCAAAAATCTGAATGGAAGCACACCATTCCTCAATAAGCTGAATTTTTGAAAGTTTGAATGGAATTTTTAGCTGAAAGCGTGTGGAAGGAGTTAGATACCGAAAAACGTGGAGAATAATAATAATAAATAGTGGGAAGAATATAAGTGTGCAAGCTTCCGCTTGCCCACTAATAAGAAGAAGAAGAAAAAGAAAATCGGACTACTCATTGTAGAGAGGGTAAGAGGGGCTTTCCATGACTTTGATCTTGTCCCTTGTCCAAAGACCCAAGAAGATTAGACAAATTAGTCATTTTTTACAATGGTGAAGCACCGCCGCTTGCTGTCAGATTCCATCAGCCTCTGACACTTTTTACAATTTTGTTCTCCCTGTGTGTCTGCTCTGTGTTCTGTTGACAGAAAATGCAATGCAGGACCTGGATTTTTTCACCCACCATCAGAGCAAACACGGCCCAATAATAAAACATTAAAACAGTAAGAATAGTGAAGACAGAGACAGAGGGAGAAAGCAGTGATGGTCAAAGTTTCTGAATCACTGCCACCACAAGACATTCTTCATCATACAGTCTGTGCACAACAAAATGTAGGCTGATAACACTACATACAAACAGTGTTACCACAGTATAGATTAAATAGGTCCAAATAAAATCCCATTACTGGGAGCCAGGAAAAGACAGAACAAGACTGGATCCCGTACAATGACTGCTGATAGGGACTACTGTTTAGTGGGATGTGAATAACAGTGATCAGACTAGACAGTAGGCAGTGTCACCTCCACAGAACTTGAAAAAGGACCCGTTAAAATATGCGAACACACATGCTCGTGACAAAGCAGCGTAGAAAATGTCCAATTTCAGCAATACACACGGCAGTGACAGTCTGGATAAACTAGACTTACCTAGTCTTGTTATTTACAAGTGTTTGCCAATTGATACACTAATTCATCGACATGTTCCCTTTGTACTGTCTTATTTCTTTGCTATTCTGCACTTTGATTCTATTCAATCTCTAGTGTATTTAAAATATGAACTGATAATAATAGGAGTATATATACATAAGTAGTGAGTATTAATAATCAATGCAGTCTCATTCCCATCTTGTCAAAAACAGCTGCTTGGTCAGTGGCCCAAAGCTTGAAACTCTGATGCTGTAGGTTCCCCTGTAGCATCAGTTTGGACCGTGCAGGGCTGCTCCAAACCTGACAGTCTGTTTTTGATGCCCTGGGAATGAGAACGGGCTGTAATACTATATATACATATACTACTGTATAATACTGTATATGAAGAACATATATGACTACTTTTGAAACAGGATGTACATCTTTTTGCACTTCTGCTACACTTTGTCAGCAGAAGCTGTCCTGTTTTGAGGCATCCTCCTGCTGACAACAGCCACAAATGAGAATGCAACACACATTATCATGGACGGCACTGCTGTACTATATGTCATTATATGGTGACAACTGGCACGGAAAAATGCAGTAATTTTCCTCTACACCTACAAGCCCTTAAACAGGGCAGCACTAATAACATTATCATCATATGCCTTCGTTTTGGCCTCAATCCTTTTTTGCTGCCTCATCATCATCATATTTCTTCTCTTCTGGAGTGACTGGTTGGTGATAGCAAACTATACATGACAGTTATTTTGACACTCTTCAATTCATTCTCTTGTAATGTTTATATATATATTTTTTTATTAGTCACAAAATTTGTTAGCCTGTTATGCATTTGTGGAGTGGGTTTGTCGCAAGCAGTGTGTGTGTGTGTGTGTGTGTGTGTGTCAGTAGCCATGTGCACATGTATTTGCCGCTGCCAGTTTGACATAGTGAAAAGGAGAGAGAGAAATGGTGAAACCAGCAATTTAATCTTTAATTTAGTCAGCCTCTAAAATGATTATATCACCAGTTCATCCACTGCTCATTGTCAAAAAGTGTATGGCCATTAAGTTTGCTGTATTCAAGACTAGTTAACCTACTTTACCTCCAAGGGGAAAGCTGGGAAGGAGCTCAGTCCTCTATGAACTAGCCTCCCCTGTCAATTCTGTCATTTTGTCAAAACAATGACTATACAACTATAATTCATCATTTTTTTGAGTTATGCATGGAAAACAAGACAATTAAAAAGCCAGGTAAAGAAACAGATGATCATATTGGATGTAGGAGCCAAATATGCTGTTTCAGTAATAGAATTTAATTGCAGTTTACTGTGCATACATTAGGTGTCACTGTGCCAACATTTGGGGTGCAGGTATATGGATAGGAAGGTCACTGATGTATTCAAGTGTTTTGACCCCGGAATGGTAAAAAAATTTTTTGATCGCTGTAGCACGAAAGTGATTTACCTTTGATTTACTTACTTTATTTGCCTGTTGATTTACTAGTGGACTGTTTAAATGTATGCACAGTGGAGACAAAATAAATGGAATGTGCAACCAAGAACAGTCTATCGAGAGTGTAAGTTACTGAAAGCACACGGCAATTGATCACAAGGTAAAATCCAGGTCACTCCTGGGTTAGACACCTCAGAAGCTATAAGTAATAGACTTAGCTCCTACAGTATCATAAAGGAGTGAAATCACTGAGGGTTTTTAATAGAGAATTCCAGTCTACTTTTGAGGTTTAGCCTGTTTACAAGTGTCCAGCAAAAGTGTGCGTCATTAAATGTTTTAAATTTTACATTTTTACTTTTTTTTTTTTTATTTCATTGCCTAACCTAATTTGAATTTAACTGTTCAATTGTACAATTCTGGCCAAAAAAAATTAAAGAGGGACTAGTTTCTTCTGGACACATCCATTTTGGTCACATGAGTACAACAATGTCACAAGAAAACAAAAAGATTTTTGACAAAATAGTTCAGGCAGCATGTTCGCTTTAATGGTTTACCTCAGACGTTTTTCATCCCAGATGAAAATGAACGGCAGTGGATCGCTTCTACAGAGGGCGGGAAAACTTGACATCTTGAAGTACAGTAGACATCAGACCCAATCTGTTACAGAGTCCTTCTTGTAGTCCTGTTGAAGGCTCACACCTCCCAGGAGCACAGAAATGACAACAGGGCTGCATGTCAACTTACGCCTTGACCATCTCAACAGAACTCACAACTCTTTTGTGTGTGTGTTGTGTAGACATTAGTAATTAGTTACATATTAACATTAACCATAGTTGCATTGAGAGTAGAGTAGAGTAGAACTTTATTGATCCCCCGAAGGAGAAATTCAGGATAAGTTAGCTTGCTGGCTATAGCTGGCTAATAAAGCCAAAAAGTTAAAGACACTATGTAGTGATTGCTTGGGGTCAAATGTGTACTCTTTGTGTCAGCTTTTGTTATTATGAATGCCTGATCTGACATGGTGATCATTATGATAGACTGAAATATGGCTTTAAGAAGTAAACTGGCTTCAGATCAGCAGTGCTACTGTACTCTAGGACTTAGTAATGCATCCAGGTCCCACTCTTGCATCATGTTGTGCAGCTCCAGAGCAGCTTCTTCAGAATTTTATCAGTTTGTTAATGAGGCCTATCAGGCAGTAACACACAGCACCCTATTATCTATTAGTGCAGTAGGGGTAAACTAGAGGAGTAACAAAACATTCTTTTGAATATAGGGGAAATATAAGGGGATGGTGAATGGGAAGAACAGTCATATAGGCATATTTCAAATGCAATTTTGGAGAAAAAAACACCCACCAGCAGCAACGACGAATTGGGAATACAAAAGAAACCATCCACTTTTAGCTCCAACAAAGACAAATGTCTTTTATTTATTCATATTTAGCAATTAGAAAACCAACATTGTAAAAGCATGGCTGTCTCGGGTGTCTTCATGAAATCTTTTATCATCTGTGGCTTGCTGTACGTCTCTCATCTCCCTTTACCCCCCCAGTTTCTATTCCAGGAACTCGCTCCTCAGGCTCCCCTCGCTGTCTGCGAAGTCGATCAAATCCTCCACGTCGTCCTCCTCATCCTCTTCTCCCTCCTCGGCCTCCCCCGATGTCTGGGCCTCCCCTTCTACTCCTCCCTTCCCCCCAAGTTCCAAGTACCCCTTGGCGGTTTGTTTGACTGCTCCGCCGCTCCTTGTCCCCCCTCCTCCTCCTCCCCCCTCTGCTTTGCTTTTGACAGGCTGGACCATCAGGATGCCTTCCTCCAGGATGGGGGTCCCTCCAGGGCTGACTCCCTCCCTTGTTGCCCGGCTAGCGAGGTCTGCGCTCAGGATATGAGTGCTGGGATCAAGGGTGACAGTGGACTTACTTGTGCAAAGACCCATGATCAGTATCCTCTTGATCTTGTAAAACTGATTGACTTATTCTGAGATAAACTACACCCAGGTGAAACCCTTGTTGCTGTTCTCTGAGTTGGCTCGGGTTGATTGTTTAGAAGTGGAAGTCATCCAGAAGTTACATGCAGCAATATCAGAGTACCACAGAGTACCTCGCTTTATGTCCAACACTTCCAGGGTGATCTGGGCCTGGTGCAAGGTTTAGCTGAACCGCTCTGACCATCCAAACCCCCACGGATACTGAAATGTACCTCTGTGGTCAAACTCCAGACTTCTGAATTTGATGATTATTGATGCTAACAAAAAGGAACCTGAGTTTCCAGAAGTCTCCTGAAGGATAAAATTGATTTTGTCATTAAAACTGAACTTCTCATGAGTCTGTGAGAATTTCCAAATTCTTGAAACGTGCGCCCAGCAATGATTCCACTCCCGTTCGATCCCAGTGTGACTCTCTCTGGCTAAATTCACTCGTCTGGTTAGGAATAAACATTCTGCCCAACCCGTGTGAACCTGAAGGGAGCTTAGCTGGGAAGCTCCCAGTTTGAAAGTGAAGCAGGATGGGTCCAGAAAAAAGCATCTGTGTTCGGTCGACACTCACCGGAAAAATTAAGTCTAAATCTGGGGTTGAAAGCAGGGTTGAAATCTATTTAACATGACTCTGTGACATGATGAAAAACTCTGTTGGCCAATCAGTGTTTATGTACGGCTCTGGGTGCTGTTCCACATAAGGTTTTAGCAGCCTGCATTGTTCTCTCTGTTTCAACTGGTCTTCTGAGAGTCCTTGACTTAAAGCCACTGAGCTCTTAGAATAAACCATGGCACATAAACCGATGGTGTTCAAGGGGGAAAGAGGTCTGTTTGTGGCAGGTAGTTAGCCAGACACACACAACTGTATGCACAAATGTAAATGTGTGTGCCACTACAAGGTTAAAGTCACAACAACTTTTTTTATGTGCGTTTGAATGTGCACACACACATTTTTGATGCAAAAATGACCAAAGGAAAATTATGAAAAGAGGAAAAAAAGGGATCTTGAAAGAATTCAGTCAATATATGTTAACAGAGAACATTATCTAAAAGGTAAAAGCAAGACAAAAATTGACTATACATTGTATGGTCAGAGAAACAGTGTGTTTGACTTAGGTTTTAGACTGGATTTTCCCTTTAGTGAACGGAAACTGTGATGGAAGACTGTTTGTTGCTGTGTCGCTACCCATTCGTCATAGAGAGATAAGACAAGCCAACCACTTCTCTTTCCCTATCTCAGCCATCATATTGTTGCAGCGCAGACTGAAATCCTTGCATCTCCAAATAAGTCAGAGCTCTCTGTTTTCAGATTGACAAACAGGAATTTCTGAACCTATACTATGACTTTATAATGTTTCCGGGTTCCCATTAAGTCACTGTCTCAACCCACAAAGGCCAAAATTAAAAGCCTAGAGGGAATCAGTGCAACAGCATTAATCACTACAATCACTGAATTAGACCAAAGAGACAATACACAGTACAAATTTGCATGTAGAATATTTTTGTATCCAAAATATATATTTTTACCTGAAATTTAAGTCATACAGTAGGTCTGGCAAGTAAAAAATACTGAATCTCAGACATGACGCAGACAACTCAGATGCTATTCTCGGATGATAATCTATGTTAATGTTACTTATTTAGTTTACTGTAACCAAGCACTTTTATGGTTGGCTCATCTATTTGCAGGGTTGGCAGAGTTCAAAACAACACTTCAGAAAAGAATTTCTCTGCTGTTCACAGAAAAATTCATAGACTTGACCAACTGTCTGAGGTTGATAGTATTTAATGATAATGTTAAGTATCGGTGTGAACAATGTGTTACCCTTTGATGGACTGGCAACCTGTCCAGGTGTTTCCCTCCCTTCACTTTCGTTAATTTGGTTTAGGCTATTGACATCCACTCCATCCAAACCTAATAGTTGAACCAGGGACATCTATGATACATGAAATTACATGAAATCTTCCCCTGTAAAACTAATACTGTCCAAATAGGGTAACTGACCACAATAAAATGTTATTTTCCGCCCTTTCCTAGGACTTCTATATCTACCATATGTAGTCATATAGTCATACCATATATAGAAAAAAAAATGGCATTAGAAAACACAGAGAGGTCTGCAGATAAGACACTTAAAAATAACCACATTATGAAGTCATGTAGGAAAAAACATTTTATGTAAGTATGACCTCAACCTTTAGATATACAGATTACAAAACCCACATTTTAGACAAATTCTATACAATGTAATCTTAAACAATAGGAATAATTTCAATTTTGAAAAACACAGTTTACAAAGTGTTTCACAAGGTGGTGAGAAAAAAATAGAATAGCAAAATAAGGACATACAAAGCCCTTAGCATGGCAGTGATACAAAAAAGTACAGCATTAATATATTCATTAAAAAGGATGTAATATGAGTAAATAAGAAAAACAAGGAAAAGTCAATGAATCTATAAAAAATTTTGAACAAATAAGTTTTAAGAGGTGACTTAAACAATTAATAATAGATAAATAACAATAGTCCAATTGCAAGTCACACTGGGGGAAAAAGCGAAGTATATACAGCTATAAGCAGTGGTTAAGAAAAAAAAGTTTTGAAAAAAGAAGAGCAGATCATTATTCTATATTCTTATAATTATCCAATGGCACCACATAGATGTCACGGAGTGCCTGTGTGCCTGCTGATAGACTTGTGATATAATTAGTGGGTGTTTGCTCTTCAGCTTGGTGTGCAGTGTGCTTTTCACTTGTTTTCCAATTGATTGTTGTGTGCTTGATTGGCACACAGGTGCTCTCAATAACATCCCCTTAAGCAGGGAGTCGTCTGATTGGAGGAGGACAGCATAAAAGGCCGGAGCCAAGGTAGGGAGGTCTCCCTCCTAAGAAGCGTCCTCCAGCACCCACAGAGACATTGCCTCCAGGAGCTCAGGGCCGGTCACCATCAGTCGGACCGCGCCACGTGGACTTCAAGGCCCAGACAAACATTAAGGCTCGGGAATCAGCCCCATAAGAAGTGGGACTGCCCTCCTTTGTTTTAAACTAAGACTTTTAATTTGAGATTTTACCTATTTGCCACTGCCTTCATGAAATGTAAATAAATTGTTCCTCTGACACTGGACTCTGTGTTGGGTGTATTTGATACCAGACTATCAAAGAACTGTAACAAGTGTAAATCCAATATGTGTATTCCAAATACAAATGATACAGTATGTAAATAAGACAACTTCAGAGTTGCTGTAAGGTTTATTTTTTTTACTTTAACAGAGTTTGGCTAATGACTAATGACAAGTCTTTATGCTAAGCTAACACAAAATGCTACCCATAGGAACCAAACCAGTGGACATACAGGGGTGAATATGGTATCAAATAGATTGTCTCAGTCTTGGTAAATTGGAAAAATATTACAGTATTCCTTTAGGACTAGGACTCAACACTTTTTCCAAAACCTTCACCTTCTCAGTACTGGCCTAGCTGCTCACTAGAGCGTCAGAGGCTGCCACATGGTCATCCACTCTACTGGACTGTAATACTTCTTTACATGGGAACTGCTACTGTTACACAGAATGTCCTAGATACAACTGTGCAATACTTTTACTTGTCACTTTAATTTTACACACAAGCCTCATCTCATATATGTATATAGTATGTTAGAATACTGTCTGAACTCTTTACATAGGAACGCACTGTTACACAGAATGTCCTAGATACAACTGTGCAATACTTTCACTTGTCACTTTAATTTTACACACAAGCCTCATCTCCTATATGTATATAGTATTTTAGATATACATACACATATTTTCTTTTTATTTATATCTCATTCCACCTCTATTTAAATTCTCTCCATTTTTTATTTAAATTTTCTTCTTTATTTATCTATGACTAGTGCTCTTATTGCTGAGCTGACCTGTTTCTCGTCAAACACATTTCATTGTACCTTTGACCCCATGTTAACACACATATGATGAATAAAACTGAAACTGAACTGAAACTCACTACCTGTCAGATCCATCAATGGGTTCATCACTGCTGCTTCTATTTGATGTAATGCTGCAGCCACTTTACTTCTCTAGACATAAATGAGATGTAGCTTCAATGAGGCTGCAACAGTGCAAAAATGTTTTTTCTAATTTTGAAGCTACTTAAGGGGAAATCTGAGGGGACATACAGAACTAACTGCTTAACCTGTTACTCACGAACACCTCTGGTCGAGGTCACACCCTTAGAGGGGAATCCTCAGAAGCCACTGGTGAACCCAAATGATCTCTTGATTTTGTGTGTGTTCAGCAGAGTGTTTGAGCGTGGTTACCCTATTACATTCATAGGAAGACCGCTTGTAAGCTGGGTTACTTCCCCTCATTCTCGTCCTAACTCTGGTTTTCAATTAGAATCAGATGACAGTGCAACAAGTCATTCAGTACAAGGGACACCTGAAAGCTCTCACTGTTATCAGTGGTGTCCATCTGAAAGCGTTTCGCCACAGGAATTACCAGGGCTGCGTTTGTAATTTCAGCTATTAGGGGAAAACAGAATGGCCATACCAGAGTCCCTATAATTTAAGTTTATCTGCTTGTACATATGAACCAAAGACAAAAAATAGAGGAAATGCAAACTAGGCAAATTATGTTAAGTAATTTATATAACTCCTATATGGAATCTGCAGATTTTTGGAACAACTTATGGTGGCCTCTAAGTAACAAGTAATAAAAACCGATATCTCAGAAGAGACAATAAACTAGATAATCAGTTAAGCTAGCACACAAAGGAGAGAGACGAACAAGACATCAATAAGAGAGAGAGATTCATGAGGTGAGGCAGAACTCCTGCAGGACAGGGAACCAGATACAGATGGGTGATGGTGCAGCAGGAGATACCTGACAGAGGACAGGGGAGAAGACAGGGAGAGAGAGAAGAGAGAGGGGCATGTAGCTCGGATGCTTGTGAGCTTGTGGAACAAACAACAGAGGGTTAGAAAGATGCATGGGTTATCAGAGCAATTGCAATAATCAATAAATACTAAATAGTAATCTGAATAATAATCTCCATCCATCTTCTTCCGCTTCATCCGGGGCCGGGTCGCGGGGGCAGCAGTCTGAGCAGGGACACACAAACTTCCCTCTCCCCAGACACTTCCTCCAGCTCTTCCGGGGGGACCCCAAGGCATTCCCAGGCCAGCCGAGCAACATAGTCACTCCAGTGTGTCCTGGGTCCCTCGAGAGGCATCCAGGGGGCATCCGATACAGATGCCCGAGCCACCTCAGCTGGCTCCTCTCGATGTGGAGGAGCAGCGGCTCTACTCTGAGCTCCTCCCGGGTGACAGAGCTCTTCACCCTATCTCTAAGGGAGCGCCCCGCCACCCTGCAGAGGAAACTCATTTCAGCCACTTGTATCCGGGACCTCGTTCTTTTGGTCGTGACGCAGAGTTCATGACCATAGGTGAGGGTAGGAACGTAGATTGACCGGTAAATCGAGAGCTGAGCCG